>JAJPUD010000656.1:143473-192455 GCA_023553655.1 Myrmecobius fasciatus
ACCTAACAGCTATCTGATGTGTTGGAAGGAGCCATGGGACAGGTTAGAAGAAATGAATTCAAAGTTCCTCTACATGCCAGGAACTGTGCTAATTACTGGGCATAGAAAGACAAAAACAGCACCTACCTTAAAGGAGGTAGTCTAATAGAAGATTTAACGTGCAAATACCCATTTACAAAAAAAGATATCATATTGGATAAGTGGAGATAATCAATCTTTGCCAGTACTAGTGAGGTCTGTTTTCCCAAAAGTCTGCCATTTTGTTAGTCATTAGGCAATGACCTCACTTGTATTGTTCTAATCTGTGGTTAGAGAGATAGCTCCAAGCTATCTTTTCCTGCCATCCTTATCACTGAAGCAAAAGGACCTGCCCATGCCTGAGGGCCATCTTGGGGCTTTCTTTGTTTAGGGCAGAGAATTGATCATCCTGTGACCAGCCTTCTGGGCCTGAGCTCTGTGCACTGAACAAGGCTCATTGGGTCCCTGGAGAGGAGGGCACTGTTAAAATCCTGTGACAGAAGAGCCAACTAGTCTAAAACTAGGGACTCTGCTGGAGGCACAGGAGTTGGAGCTCCTGGCCCAGAGCACGTTCTTCCACAACACCCTCAGCACAGTCTGCCAGAAA
The DNA here is from genome assembly GCA_023553655.1 of Myrmecobius fasciatus. NCBI lineage: Eukaryota > Metazoa > Chordata > Mammalia > Dasyuromorphia > Myrmecobiidae > Myrmecobius > Myrmecobius fasciatus. The sequence continues at coordinate 144,099 of JAJPUD010000656.1, forward strand.
GTTGCAAAGCGACCTGGGTTTTGTGGGGCAGTTTTGAGTGGGCACAGTGAGTTCTGTGCCTGATGAGGATGGAGGGTATGGCTCTATTAAGTGGAAGGGAGTTAGGAGGATTTTAATACCTCAGCGATCACAGTAACTTAACAGCTTGGTGTTCTTGGTCTGATTGTAGAGGTTGATTTAGAGCAGGTGGGAGGTGCCATCTTTCATAAAACTATTTTTTTTTTATTATTGTCCCAGCTCTATTACTTCATAAGTAACTTTGGGCAAGACACTTCTATCTCTTAGCCTCAGTTGGAAAGTAAGAATAATATTTACTCTATAAGGTATTGTAAGAAAAAATATTTTGTAAACACATGTTATTCTGTTCTGTTTGAACAGAATTTTGTTCTCTATGTGATCCATATTTTAAATTCATAGCATGTAGACCAGTAGTAGAACAATTTAAAAAATGGATCCTATTTAGAAAAGTAAGTGAAGTTTTTGTTTGGATATAAAAACACACTGATTTGGGCAACAATGATAACAGTTAAAGTGTTCTTTATAATTCATGAAATCAGCTTTATTTAAGCAGTATCTTAAATATAGTTTCATTTTATCACTACCTGGTCTCTTGGTAAATGAAATAATTTAATTTTATATTTAAATGTTAAACCATAGCAGTTTTTAAAGTTGATTATAATTTTTTCCTTTTAAAAAATTAGCTAGCAATGTTATTTTGATTTTATTTCAAACATCTGGCTTTGTGTCATTAGACAGCTTTTATCCCAAAAGCACATACTTTTAAAGATTTAGAGTTGATTCTTGCAAATTAAAGTAATTTACTGTGTTACTTTCTTTCACTCAGGCCTTTGTTGAAAATAATCCTGCAATTAAATGGTGTCCTACACCAGGCTGTGAGAGAGCTGTCAGATTAACAAAGCAAGGGTCAAATACATCTGGTTCTGACTCACTCAGCTTCCCATTGCTGAGTGCTCCTGCTGTTGATTGTGGAAAAGGACATCTCTTCTGTTGGTTAGTAGAATATGTTGGTCTGTTAACATACAAAAATTGAGATTTTAATAAAATTTTGTCTAGCCACCACATTCTAACACTTGGATTAAACTCTTATTCTATATTTATGAATTTTTTAAGTACTGAATTTAATATTTGTTGAACTGAAAACAAAAAAGAAAAGGAATATTTTATATTTATCAAAATTATTTTTAAAATATGTATCATGAATAAACATTTTACCAACCAGATAAGCTCAAAAAAAAAAAAGGTATTAATCAGTGGCGATTACAGATTATAATTCTGGACCTTACTAGATTTCTTTCCCTGTATTTTCCTGTTATCAGGTTCCAGAAAGAGCAGTGAAACTATCTGATGAGCTCTAGACTTCCTCTTACTGCCTCTGCTCCTGTCTAGAGTACACTAAAGATTGTATGAATGGACCCCAGATGCATAATACTCAGCTTTTAGTAACAATCTTCCTTAATATCTAGAAATTGATTAGATTTCTAAACCCAAAAGGTATGAAAAAGGAGCCAGCTTTTTATAAACTACATCATCATATTCATAACTTAAAGGTGTATGTTGAGCAGCCATCCAACCAATATATAGTATTAAGTATCCAGATAAGAAGATTCATAAAAGAAATGATAGTTTCCTCCTCATATGTTGCCAAGTCACATACAGGATAGGATAGAATAGCAATAAGGAATTAGATACCATGTTACCATTTTTGCAAAATATAAAAGTAGACATCATTTAATCTTCAGAGAGTTTTGCTTTGGGGATGGAGAATGAATTTGGGGGATTGCAAAATGACATGAGAAAACAGTAGTGGGGTGCTACATTTTTAATAATTTCTAATTGAGTTGTCCTTCAGTAAATATTTATAAAGTGCATATGAGTTAGGCTCTGGGCCAGAATGAAGACAAAGTGTCTATTATATTCAATAAGGATGAATCTCCTGTGGTAGGCATGTAACTTAAAAGCCTCTGTGGATTAAAGAGGCTTAAGGAAAATACTGTGAGAAAAATTAAGAGACTGAAAAAATGATAATCTGGAGAGAGTCAAGGAGAAAGCAAGCATGTCATTATCATAGTTCCTTCCCCCTTTTGTCCGACTCTGGCCTCATTTGTGGTTTTCTTGGCAGAGGTACTGTAAGTGGTTTGCCATGTCCTTTTCTAGCTTATTTTATAGATGAGGAAACTGAGGCAGGTAGGGTTTAATGACTTTATCAGTGGCCAGATTTGAAGTCAGGAGAAGTCTCCCTGACTCCAGGCCCAGCCCTCTATACACTCTGGTGCCCACTGGCTGCCATAAGGTAAGAATTAATTATTTTAACTTTTCACCTCAGAACAAAGATAAGAAGTGACTCAACAACAACAACAAAATCACAAAATCCTTTACAGAACTAAACTCATAATCTGGTTCTACAGTGAACCAATTTTGGTAACTCTTCACCAGTCTTCAGGCTATAGTATCCTGTTTCTGCTGGCAAGATATATCATGTTAATGAAGCTAATATTCATGAGATTCAATTTTATTTTATATTTCCTACTGCTGAATTAGAGAATTTGAGGTGGCATTCTAATTAAGCTAGATTATTCAAATTTTAGGATTATTTTGTAAAGATTTTTGTTAATAAAATGTAACCTGTTTGTTGCCTCTGGGCTTGAACAATTTTTGATAAAGAATATTTCCCCCCAAAAAATCCCAAAAACCTTTTTGTTGCCATTAGAGTCAATTCTGAAAGCATGATGATGGATGTGTGTATACATATAAAGTATCTCTATACAAAGCCACCAGTTCTGAGTTTTGTTTGTTTAAAAACATTATCTAATTGCTATCAATTAAATATAATTTTGAATTATAAAGTTGAATATATAATATTTGATGGGAACATTTGAATGGACTTAATTAGTAATTATATAGTTCTGTGGTATGATCTTCAGAGGATAATTCCAGCAAATATGTCACTGGGAAACTCTTCTTTCCCAGAATCACAGTACTTTGTTGAGCTGGTTATAGTTACTTCTTTAAAATGATAACTTATTGTTATAAGTGCTTTCTCCAGTCATTCAGTTAGTAGAGGGAAAGAGCACTTTCAGAAATTTTGAGCAAAATGTCAACTATGAAGCATTTTATAATTTATTCACCATGGTATTTAGCACCTAACAGTTGTATTACTGCTGGGGGAGCAGTGGGGCAAGGTAGGGGGAAAGAATTCAGATAATAGTTCCTGCCTTCAAGCAGCTTACAATCTAATATAGTCAATCCTTTATTCCCATGTTTTAACTTTCTTCAAGAATTCTGGATTTTATTAGTAACCTCATTTTTATTTTCATGCCGAAAAAGGAAGAAAATTCTCATTAAAATATTAGTGAATCCAATCCAGAAACTGCTAAAGTAAACTCTCAAGTGAGCAGTGAAGGAATTGGGGGGAAAATTGAAGAAGTGACTAAGTTTGTAGGTACATAAGATGGTTGTTACATTCCCTTTGTTGGGCACCTGCCTCCTTCTACCAAGGATCAGAGCAACGTGGCCCATCCCAATGGAGTCTGGGAAGGTCCAGGCCAGACTTGTCTGAGCTACCCAGGCTGGATATCAGGATACCAGGGGGCATATGTGTTTCATTAGGGAACAACTCAGTGGGTGAAGCATTCAGTGGCAGGAGGTTCCCCTTTTCTTTTCTTTATTTTTTTTAATCTGGGGTTCTTCTGACATAGCTGCCCTTGCCCCACTCCCTGTCCCACTTGGCATTGCCTCCACTCTATCTGCATTTTATTGGTTATTTCATGGTTACTGTGTTAGGAAAAGCACAGGTTATCAGAATGTTTTGAAATAGAAAAATATATGCAGGAAAGTGTATTTTCCGCAATCTCTAGTTAAAGATTACAGTGTTTGGTGGTCACAGGAACCTAACCCCCTAGTTCTCATAGGTATCAATATTTGTATTTTTTACTTTCTTCCATTTTCAGGGACATCCCACTCTACTCCCTTATTCCTCATCTTATCTCCTCTTCCTCCCCACTTTAACTTCATGTAGTTAATTCTTATATTTTCCTCTTTTTCTTTCTAAAAATAATTTTTAATTATCATTTATATTGTTTTTCTTACTCCTACTTTTCTCTGCTCACTGAAAAAAATAAGAAATACAGAAGCATATTATCACCCCAGCATAGTCAACCAGAACAAATTCCCACCTTTGTTATATTTAAAATTTTATTTCTTACAATTAGCCCATAATCTCTCTGAAATGGGGTGGGGAGGAGCATTTTCCATTATTATTATTCTGGAATCATGGTTTATCCATTAGTTAATTAGCACTTAATTAACTCTTTTAAAATTGTTTGTTTTCCCAATAATGATGTTAACAGTATACATTGTTCTTCTGGTTCTGTTCATTTCATTATATTAAGTCATATAAGTTTTCCCTTGTCTTTTTGAAGTTATCTTTTTTTCTCATTCTTATACTACAGTGATATTCCTTCATATGGACACATTACAATTTTTAAACTATCTTCCTGTATGGTTAATTTCTAGTTTCTTGCTGTCACTGAAAGAGCTGTTAGTAATATTTTTGTATATACAGGCTCTTTTACATGTCAGTGATATCTTTAGAGAATAAGCCCGGTACTGGTATAGCTTGTTCAAAGAACATGCATTTTTAAAAATTCACTTGTGGGGTGGGGGCGGGATGTAGCAAAGTTCCAAGTTCTCCAGAATGGTTGTAACCAGTTACAGGTTTTCCAGTAGTATATCAGTGTTTGATTTCCTGCAGCCCCTCTTTTTTTAATCAGCTTTGTCTGTCTTGTTATGACTTGGAACCTCAACTGTTCTAATTTATACTTCTCTAATTATTAGCATTTTGGAACATTTTCTTCATACATCTACAGGTAGCTTGGATTTGAACTGCCTGTTCATATGTTTTTAACATTTATCAATGCAGGAATGACCCTTATACTTAAATATTTGAATCAGTTCCTTTTATATCTTAAAATAATGAGACTTTATCATTTTGGTATTTCTATATGTCAGTATAAACCTGTAGGAAGAGATAAAAAAATTCCATTTAAAAATAACTACAAAATATATAAAATATTTGGGAATCTACCATATATAAGATATACATAAGAACTATATAAATACAACTATGCAACCCTTTTTTTATGGAAATGACAGACTTAAATTATTGAACAAATATCAATTTCTCCTGGATTAAATGAGCTAATATTGGAAAAATCACAATGCTACCTAAATTAATTTAATGCCATACTAATTATTTTTTTTCTCTTTATTTTTTTTTTAATTTTTTAAATTTTTTTTCCTGTTCTTTCTTTCTTTTTTTTTTTAATTTATTAATACTTTTTATTTGCAAAACATATGTATGGGTAATTCCTAAACATTAACCCTTACAAAGCTTTCTGTTACAAATTTTTCCCCCCTACTCCCCACCCCTCCCCTAGATGGCAGGATATCCACTGTATGATAATTATGTTAGAATACTTAAGAAATCGAATATATGTATAGTTATTGCCACACATCATTTTTTGTGCAGGAGAAATCGTATCTACAAGAAATAATAATCCGATAAAGGAAATACAATGCAAGCAAACCTCTATAGAGAGCATGAAAATGTTATATTGTGGTCCACATTTCACATCCCTCTCTCTGGGTGTATATGGCTTTCTTCACTGAACAATTGGAATTGGTTTGAAGCATTTCATTGTTGAAGAGAGCCATGTCCCTTAGAACTGATCCTCATATAGTATTGTTGTTGCCGTGTATAATGATTTCCTGGTTCTGCTCATTTCACTCAGTATCAGTTCATGCAAGTCTCTGCAGGCCTCTCTGAAATCGTCCTGCTGGTCGTTTCTTACAGAACAATAATATTCCATAACATCCATATACCATAATTTATTCAGCCACTCTCCAATTGATGGGCGTCCATTCAGTTTCCAGTTTCTAGCCACTACAAAAAGAGCTGCCACAAACGTTCTTGCACATGTGGGGCCCTTTCCTTCTTTTATGATTTCTTTGGGATATAAGCCCAATGGAAACACTGCTGGGTCAAAGGGTATGCACAGTTTGATCACTTTTTGAGCATAGCTCCAAATTGCTCTCCAGAATGGTTGGATTCGTTCAGAGCTCCACCAACAATGCATCAGTGTCCCAGTCTTCCCACATCCCTTCCAACATTCATCGTTATCTTTTCCTGTCATTTTAGCCAATCTGACAGGTGTGCCATACCAATTATTTTGTAAAAACTAGAAAAAAATAACAAAATTCATTTAAAGGCACAAAAGATAAAGAATCTGAAGGCTTAAGTGGGAAGGCGGAAAAACTAATATTACCAGATCTTAACCTGTACTAAAAAGCAATAATTCTCAAAATAATTTGGTGCTAGTTTAAAAAAAAATGCTTTAGTCAGTGGAACAAGATAAGGTATAAACATACAAAAGCAAACAGAGCTAAGTAGCTTAGTTTTCTAATCATATAAAGATTTCAGCTACAGGATTCAGTCATTTGTAAAAACCTTTTGGGAAAAATGGACATCATTGTGACAGAAATTATGTTCAGATTTTCATCTCAAAAATTACACCAAGATGAGCTTCAAAAGGATATGTATATTACCTGTGTATAAGAATTTGTCATATAAACAAATTAGAGAAAGAAGAAATCCATCCTCAGATCTATGGGTAGGGAAATAATTTGACCAAACAAAGGGTTGATGATAAAATGGACAATTTTAATTACATGAAATTTAAAAGTTTTTGTCCAAATAAATCCAGTTTTCCTAAAATTTGAAAATTAAGTGGGGGAAAATATCTTTGCAACAAATTTCTCTGATAAAAGATTTCCTGTAATTCTTGAATTTCAACAAAATGTCTTTGATTAAATTTCTGAGTATGGTAGGTCATAATGATCTTAATTATTTCAAAGAGAAATGTAATCAGTTTTTATGTAAAATGGAACTATAACATCTTTACAAAATAATGCATGATTTTGGTTTTGTCTATTCCTCAAAAAAGAACAAAAATAATTCTCCAAAGGCAGTAATAACTTCTGTACAAGATAGCAACAATTATTCTTTCTCAAAACCATATTTGAAAAACTCTGGGAAGATCATCCAAAATCAGTATAGTTCATTCTAAGAGGCAATTCCTTCACCACCCCACGCCAGTCTCCTACCTCTCTGGTTTTTTAGGACATTTATTCTTTGACATAGAACCTACAGCCATGTCATAGTACCTGTTCCTCTTTTCTGAAAATCTTCTGTTCTGCAAAACCTACTTTTTATGTTTAAAAATTAAAGCTAAAATAAGACAGTATTTCAAACATAATCATTTTATTCCTTAGGCTAAAAGTAACAGAATTTGGGCTAATGGTCTCTCATGTCAAAAGATTCTAGTTAGGTCTGACAATCTTTTATAATAATTAACAAGATAACATCACTTCTTAACCCTCCTACTTGGTAGACATTTTAATGAGGACATATGTGGATTAATAGTCATTTCTGCTCATCTCCTTTGGAGTAATCCTGGGGTTAGGATTAATTTGCAGACTTGTATGTAGTCTCTAATGATTTTGATTAGATCAGCTTGAATTTCTATTAAGTGCATAGTAATTGAGGTTACTAAGGCAGCCAGTGCTAGGGTGGAGATTCAGTTCACAGTGGAATTGAATGTTTGATGATTGAATGCTAAATGTATGCTTGCCAAAAAAAATATGGAGAACTGACTGGCAAGTGCTTACAAGGTGTTCAGAAAAGGCAATACAAGGACACTTTCAAGATCTCAAGAACTTTAGGATCATTGGTTTGACATGGGAGACGCTGACATAGGACCACTCAGAGAGCTTGCCCTCATCAGAGAAGATGCTGTGCTCTATGAGGAAAGCAGAATTTAATTAGCTCAGAAGAAACGCGAGATGCACAAAGTTAGAGAAGCCACCCTATAAATGTTCATAGAGACCATTTATGTCTGACCTGTGGCAGCATATTCTGAGCTCATATTGGTCTGACTCAACTCTTAACATAGTAATGTCATTCTTGTCCTCTTCAAAAACAAAGGACAATATCCAACCAAGTACATAAAAAGCTTGCCCTCTAGGCTGGTTTCTTCGGGATGTAGGTGGTGGATGAAGTGAGACAAGTTATTATACTAGAATTATAAGACTTGTGAGACCAGTGGCCTCTACTTACCTGAATCACAAGAATAGATTTGTGAATGAACTGAAGTTACTTGAGTAAAATTTACTGGGGAATATTAAATCTAGCTTGACTAAACCTTTAAAATAGAATTAAAATCAATTTTCAGTCTTTAACTCATTTAGAGATAGGTTTCCTAGTCACTTTTTTCTTATTCTTCCATCCTGTACCAGTTGCCTATTTTAACATATTCTTTGGTGGAGCTACTACACCTATCAAATTAGTTTTCTTATTTTGCATTTTAGAACCAACTGATTCTAATTTCATACCCAATACAAGAGTCCTATATACAATAAACCTGTTCTGCCTTCTTTTGAATACTTACAGAGAGACGGGCAGTTTATGATTTATTTCATAAGGCAATTCGTTTAGCTCTTCAAAATAATAGAAACCCAGAGAATGCTAATGAACTTGAGATCATCTGCTTTTATCAATTCGTGTCTTCCCTGGTCCAAACTTTGCCAGTCTCTTCTATTTCTCCTTAAGAGATACTATTTCCAGATTTTCTCAGCATCCTCCTGATCATTTCATCTTGATATACTCAGAAGCAGTAAACATGAACTAAGTGCCTACTATGTGCCAGACATTGTGCTAAATAAACACTGGGGATATAAGAAGGGTATCTTTTTCACCTTCCTTCATCCCCGAAACCTTTGGGGAGGCTCCAAAGTATGGTGAGGCGAGTTAACTGGAATAGGGCATTTCCCCCCAAAAGATACTTTGTTGCATTCAGTGGCAGCATCTTTCTTTCTTGCTTTTTTCCCAGAATTCAAGCTACTCTTTTCTTTTGTAATCTTTTATGCACTACTCAATTTACTACTAAGCATTATTTCACCCAGGTGTGTCATATATATATACCCAGTCCAATTCAGCAAACATTTTTTAAGTGTTTATGACATGCCAAGCCCCTTACTAAGCTCTGGAGATAGAAATAATAGAGTTCTGCTCTCCCCCAAAATAGCTTACTATCTAAAGAAGAAGATAGCATACAAAAAGAGGACGAAAAGTAGACAGTATAGAAAGGACAGGACTCCAAGCAGTACTTTGCACAGAGGCATCTGATTCCACAAAATTTAAATCTGTCAGAGCTACATCTGGAGATCCAGACTTGTCCCTTTGAAAAGGCAGCATTGAGAGGAATTTGGGTCTCCACCCTCCAGTCTCAGGAAAGATGGGATCTATCAGGGCTTGAGAAGAAGCAGAGTGAGCTTAGAGATGATGAGCTAAACTTGGGAGAGCATCTTATTTTCTAGAGGTGAAACCAGACTGGGCAGCAGATGAAAAGTGGAGAATGGAAATATATAAATATATTATTAATATATTACATGCACATATAATGAAGGAACAAGCCTCCTGACTGATTCAGTGATGTTCCCAGTGATTTTATACAGCCAGAGCTTTTTGTTGTGGCTAGACTGAGAAAAGATCTGTCTTTGTCCCTTGCACTGCTCATATCCTTGGAGAACCCTAGGCTTCTTGACAAAAAAAGCATTTTTAAGAAACTATTGTAGAAATTGCAACTTTTAAAAATATTATCCTTATTTATATCAGAATATTATTTCTGTTGTTGAAATTTGCATGTGGTAAAAATAATTTACTATTCATTCTCTTATGGATATTCACAATTTTTCTTTGTTATGGTCTAAATCAAGGCTGCTTAAACTTTTCCCACTCATGACCTCTTTTCAGCCAAGAAATTTTTCTGTTATCTTGGATATATAGATATAAAATAGGTATACAAATCAACATTTCCTGCTAATAATGATAAAGAAATTTATTTTTAAACCATTCTTTGGTATAAATATTTTATCCATTATTAAAGACAAAAGCACCATCTAGTAACAGTTCTACTGTAGTATATCTTTTAGTAGAGTATATGCTAACATGAATCAACTTAAATTTACCTTTATTATTACTATTCCTTGTTTATTCAAACTAGTTCAGTCTAGCAAAATGGAATGTAAATTAAATTTCTTAAGTAAATGCATTTTATCCCTTGACTTTATCATAAATAAGTAAACAGGTATTTATTGTCTACTCCATTGGTTCTCAGACTTTCATTTGCTCTATGAGAAGTTAAAATAATCTTGATTATTATGAAAATAGTTTTGGCTTAGATTTATTATTATAATAGTTTTGGCTATTATTATTGATGCTAAATAGCAATGTGCTTGGAACTGAAGCTTTATTGTTATAGAGAATTAGAGCTATATTCCCATAGGGGGAAAAAAAAGAAAGATAATAAAATGCTGGAGTTTTGCATCATCCTGTACTATTTTTAATGATTATATGACCTACCATTTGAGCCCCTCATATTTTTTTTCTCCCCTTCCCTCTTCCAAAGATGGTCGACAATTTGGTACAGGTTTATACATGTGCTATATGATCTGCCATTTTATATATAGAAATTTTCTGATGCTTGAGGTCAGGATGATTATGCATTCAGAGTTCCAGAAACTTAATGCACCACTCTCTCCCTTTTTTTAACCTATAAATATACAATATATTTTAGGGATGAGTTTCCTATTTCATTCTTCATTTCTTACACACCACACATACGTATATCCATCTTAAAAAGTGATTAAGGTTCAAGATCTTAGTACCCATTGTATCTATTTTTTTAGTTTAAAATTCTATAAAATAAGTTAGATGCTCATTTAATTTTTAAGTAATTATTAAATAACTGTTACATGAATAAAATGCAAAAGAAGAGGTTACTTTATTAGCTTCATAGCAACCTTTTACTTTTCCAGAAAAAGTTGAGTTAAGAGAAGTTAGAGAAACTCTTCCAAAAGAGCACAAACATATTTTTTAGAGAATTATCATTGAATTATACAATGGCATAGTAGTTACCTAAATGGTATATTTGATGATAGATGATGATGATATACCTAAATGGTTCTTTACTGTGTCTGTCTTAATACCAGTGAGTGACTTCAGGTATTGATTGGGTTGGTTTTTTCTTGCATTAAGAAATTTCACATGTAATACATGAAAAATTATTGAAATGTTTAAGTTATATATGACTCCAAATTTTACTAGTGCCCATGACAGAAAAAAACTCCTTAAAATAATTTGTAATCTTACTGGGTCATAGCTTAAGCAAGTTAAGGTAACCTAAATTACATTAGCCTTCTAAGGCTGACTTAAATATCAGAGATAGTTAAACTTGACCAATAGAAATATACAGTTTTTAATCATACAGATGGGTTATATGAATACTAGATAATTTCTGTATGGAAAATTTTTCATAATTTTCTAAACTTAGAGGGTTTGATTCCTAAATCCTTCATAGGCAGTTCAGTGACACAATGAATAGAACACTGCTCCTGGGATCAAGAAGACTTAAATTCAAATTTACCCTCAAATACTTTTTAGCTATGTGATCTGGACAAGTCATTTAACTTTTCTTAGCTTTGCTCTTCTTTAAATTTGGGGTGATAATAGTAGTGCCTTCTGTACATGGTTGTTGTGAGGATGAAATTATTTGTATGCAAAGCAGTTCCAAACCTTATGGTGCTGAATAGCTGTTTTTATTTTGCTAATTTGTCATGTCATGTCAATTTATTTTGTGACTTTGGAAAAGGCTCTCAGTCTTTAATACCTGTTTTTCTAATTCTTTAATGAGAATGATTCTGACCTATTTTCCTTATCTTTATGTCAATAATATGAAAAATATAAAATGTGTTTATTTCTTTACAAAAGTGCTTACATTTTTAAAATAGCTTTTTGTTTTTCCTCTATCAGGGAGTGTCTTGGTGAAGCACATGAGCCTTGTGACTGCCAAACGTGGAAAAATTGGCTGCAAAAGATAACAGAAATGAAGCCAGAAGAACGTAAGCCAAATGTTGAGATAACTTGGTTCTGAAGCTATGATGTGTTGAATTCCTTACTCATTGTGTAAAAATACTTCTCAAAGTTTTTACCTTATAAAAATCCATTTTCTTTGAGTCTTAAAACTTCGGTCACTGACTATTAGCTAGCTACTGAGCACCCTTCATCTCTGCTTTCTTTTGGTTACAGTAGTTTCAGATGTTCCAAAAAAAAGAGTTACATGGAAAAAACCATCATTCCATGACACACACCAATCCCTAGTATGTTGCTGCTCCAGTTTCCTGTTCCTCCTAATAACTCATTTAAATGTTCTCCTGATTCTGTGGTTCAATTCTGTGGATAGATGGAATTTTGTTTTTATTGAAAAGTAGGCTTTTCTTTGCAAGGGTCAATGTTGAAAAATTACCCATGCATATGTTTTGCAAATAAAAAGCTTTAATAAAAAAAAAATTCACAGCTGCAATAACCATCTGTAGTGATCTTTGAACCCAAGAATAAAAAATCTGACACAGCTTCCATATCTTCTTCCCTATTTGCCAGGAAGTGATGGGACCAGTTTCCATAGTCTTAGGGTTTTTTGTTTGTTTGTTTGTTTGTTTGTTTTTGTTTTTTATATTATGCTTCAAGAAAATTTTTGCACTTTCCTCTTTTACCCTCATCAGGAGCCTTCTTAATTTTTCTTCTTTTTTTACTATAAGAGTGGTATCTTCATATCTGAGGTGGTTGATATTTCTCTAGGAAACCTTAATTCTGGCTTTTGAGTCATCCAATTTGGAATTTTTCATGATGTACTACTCTGCATATAAATTGGATAAATATATAAGGTGACATTAAAAAAAGAAAGAAAGAAAAAGAAAAGTAGGCTTTCTAGCCCCTGTAATTGCTGTACTTTTTCTTAGCCCTTTAAGGTTTTCCATTTCCTTTGTGCATTTGGAACTGGTAAAGTAAATATCAAAAGGTTAGACTTATCTGAGCTAATTATGCTTCTTTTCAGGAGCTATAATTAGAGGTTCAGTAAAATATATAAAAGAAGTTTTAGGAAATTTTTCTCTATGATAACAATATAGAGAGAATTCCTTCCTCTGGTACAAAAAATGTTTGGGAATTTACAAGAGTAAATAACTGAGAAGTCAGAGAAACAGATACTTAGGTCTTTGGATGACTAATATGCTCGTGTAAGAGGATAGGCTTAAAGTTTTATTGCAAGATGTTTTCAGCCATGTTGTCAAATTTCTTCAATGAGGACAAATATTGTATCAAAATCAGCTATTGCACAGTCCGTTCTTCCACTTGAAAAAGTTGCAAGCCAAAACTAAAGTGGAAGAAGTGTTAGTACATGATTTTTTTCTCCAACTAAACTGCTAGCATTCCAGTTCTACTGCAGAGGGCACAATTCTGTTGGGCTGGTCACGTTGTTTGAATACCAAATATGTGCTTACCAAAAAGACTATTTTATGGAGAACTCACACATGGCAAGTGGTCACAAGGAGTCAGAAAAAGCAATAGAGGACTCTCAAGGTCTCTCTTAAGAACTTTAGATTTGATTTTATGGCATGGGAGACACTGGCACAGGACTACCCAACATGATATGCCTTCATCAGATAAAGTGCTATGCTCTGTGAGCAAAGAAGAATTGAATTAGCTCAGAAGATGCGGGAAATATTTAAAGAAATTAGTGAATCTACCTCAAACGTTCACAGGAACTATTTGTGTCCAAACTATGGCAGAAGATTCCAAGCTTGTATAGGTCTAATCAGACACAGTGAGACACACTAACTTGACTCTGACATAGTGGGGTCATTTTGGTCCTCTTCAAGAATGTAGGGCAACCAACAGCTTCATATAAGTATCACTGAAAGTGAGACTCATTACTAGAACATAGCTGTGGCCAAATAAAGGTCTGTGCAGAAATATCCTGGAAGGGAGGAAGCATGATGAAGAGAGCATTTAGATGTAGATAAAAGAGAGGGATAGATCAGAAGGGATCATTCTGAAATAGCTAGCAGTGGTCTCCCAGAGTTGTTATGGGGATCAAATGAGGCAATATTTGTAAAGTTCTGAGCACAGTGTCTGGCATATAATAGGCAGTTGGTAAATGATTGTTCCTTTTTCCTTCCCTGATCTAAGTCTCTTATATAACACATAGCCAGATAGAGGAAGTGGTTGATAATATTGATACAAAACACGAAATTCTTACCAAGGCAATAATGTTGGAGAACTTATTTTACCTAATAATAATCAAGAAAGGAAGACCTGGTTTCTAAATGATAAGAATATAGAGATGTAAGCATTTTATTTTAGAGATTATGAAAACCAATATCATCTGTTGATTTAGAAAGCAGATTTACATACACACACACACACGCACACACACACGGCTTTAATTGAATTGAATATTCTCATGAATGAAATTCTGATGACCCCATTGTGAATGATTCTATTAGAGGAGAAAGAGAAAAGCATTTTAAAGAGATTGATGTCTTTCTGTATATGTCTCACATGAAGTTAACCATCAGTATCATCACACCTTTAACACATTATCGTCACCTACACACATGTGCCCTCAGATATTTCTTATAATGACATGTTTCCCATCATTACCTCAATCCCTGGATACAAGGCCTTGTACCTGATTCCCAATTTGAGTTGTTGTTTTGAATTGGACTGTATATAGTTTCATATTTATATTAAAAAAATTTAGTCATCTCTTTTGGATAGTTAATAACCTAAGTAAAGATCAAGGAGGCATTAAATTAATTATTCTATTAAGTACTTCTATAATACAAAGGATTAGAAAACAACAAAAATAAAATCTCAATACCAGTTCCCTGTTGTTTATCTTATTCTTTGTCTTGTTAAGAATATTGTCAAGAAAATTGGTTCCTGAACTCCTGGTGCCAATTCTTGACCATTGTCAAGGGGCAACGCCCTCTTCCCTAATTGTTCCAGTACTTTTGCATTACTGTGTCCCCTTTGAGAATTATATCCAGGTGGATTATACCATCCCTAATACTGCATAGTGTAATTTTTGCTTTGGGATTTTTTGTTTTGTTTTGTTTTGGGGGGGGGGCATAAAAACTCATAATTATCTCTACTTAGATTTTCATTTAGACGGGATACCTAGGGGGAAAAAGAATTAACCTTTTCCTCTTCATTTCTAGTCTTGTCATTGTGTTTTTTGTTTTGTTTTAATTTCATATATTTTAGCCCTGCACAGACCTGACGGGATGTTTTGAGGAGTTTGTATCTCAGGCCTTTATATTTTAAGCTGATTAACATCCCTTCTTGACTTTATTTTTATTTTCCCTGTCTATGGAAAGATAAATTCTAAGCTTTTTTCATCTGAATTTTAGCCACTCAGGAATGTATGTTTCATTTGTTAAACTGTTATTTATATATAAAACTAATTAAAACTATAACAATTCATCTAAAGTTTTGTTTTTATTGGGAACCAATTAACAAGTGATATAGCTGTCTAAGAATATTTTTAAGAAATCTAAATAATCTAAAACACTGGAAAACCATTAAGACTAACACAAAAGGCTTTTTATCATATATGCCATGCAAAGAGAAGGTAGACTCTAATAGGCAGAGTCAATAGTGCAATGTTGATAGATGGTACTGAAAAATAAGAATTATTCATTATTTTGCTTCTTCCTTCACTATTGAGGAGAATCATTTTGGGGGAGAAAAGTAGGATAACTTACCTAACAGGAAAGCGCAGCATATTAAAAGAAAACTTCATAACTTTAAGTAAATTCAAGTTTTTGAACTGAAGCAAATTATGTTTTAGAATTCTAAATTTTCATACATGAAGAGATAGACTGTTATCAAGGATCTGTGAGGAATTGTAGGGAATGGTAAAAATGCCACAGGTCAAAAACAAGGGTATCAGTTTTTTAAAAGGGTAAATTCTAGAACAAAGAGTTTATTATTCAGTCCTAGCAAAATTCTACAATAGATTATTAAGCTCTTAGAAAAAAGAACGTATCATACTATCCAAGAACATGATAAGATCACCCAGGAGCAGATTGGAAACCCTGATAGAAGAGGCCTCCCTAGTGTTCATGGAGAACTGAGAAAGGCCAGGCACACTCTGTTGAACATGCTAGTGATAGGAAGCACAAGTATTAGTCTGTGTCTACCATTCTGTGTGTGTCATTAGCTCAAAATTCTTAGGATGCCTTGAAAAGCAAAATTCTAAGGACACAAGCACAAATGACTATTAAGAAAGGAAAAGGAAACTCTCAAAAGAGTCATGGCTGAACAGAAAAATCTCGAATAACACAATTTTAAAAGGCATATTCAAAAGATATAAAGTAAATGGCAAACAAAATGAATTCCAAAGAGTATTGTTATCCCATAAAAACAACATCAAGAATACTAAAGATCAAAACCATTTATTTCTTATCTTGTTTTGTTGTCCTACAAAGGAAAGTGATCTTCAGTCTGGAAAATCTAGAATAAAATAGGATAATAACAGATCTCAGCCCAAGGTATATGACATGATGGTAAGTAAGAGAACATCCAGCTTTCTTCAGTCAGTTCAGAATACCAAATCTGAAAGAAAAGCTGAGTTACTGTAAAGATCTTGCAAATGCTATTTCTTTGTCATTTTCAATGAACTTTGAAAAATTCTAGAGAATAAGAAATGTAGATTCTTTCAATTAGAAAATAGTCACTTTAATTTAAGTTCTTTCCAAAATTCCAGAACATATTATCAAAGAAAGAGTTTATGAGCACTAAGAAAGACAATCATTGATTACTGCAAGGAAGAATCATTTCATCATAAAAAGCTCATGGAGGGGGGGGAGGGAAGAAGCCAAGATGGCATCCACAAGCCAGAAAATTGCCTGAGCTCTCCCCAATACTTCAGAAACAATGTTAAATCAAACTTCTGAACAGATTCTAGAATGACAGAACTTAGAAAGAAATTTAATTAAACCATTTTCTAGCTTGGAAGTTCAGGAAAAGTCAGTCTCATTTTGGTTAAAGAGTAGTACAGCAGTGTCTGAATATGCCATTGGGAAGCTTAGCATAGCACAGATTAGCAACCAAGACCCCTAGGTCCTGGCTCAGCGGGCTAGTGGCACAGCAGACGGTCAGCAGTGGGCCACCAGCCCCAGAAACAAAACAAGAGAAAAAGTAACTAGGCCAGACAACTTTAGCCCAGCAAACGAGCAACTATACACCTTAGACTCCAGAGCTCAAAGCCAGTGACCCCACCCATGCCCCCTGGCAAAAGAAGCTTGGGACTGCACTCCAAGAACAGAGCTCAATTTTAAAAGCCACACTATGGGCCAAAAAAGTTGACAAAAAAAAAAAGAAGAAGAAGAAGAACTTTGATCATGAAAAGCTATTATTCAAAAACACCAAATCAGAAGACAAAATTCCTACTTGCAAAACCTCAGAGGGGGATATGAATTGGTGTCAACCTCAAAAAGCCTTATTGAAAGAGATCAAAAAAGATTTTAAAAATCAAATAAGAGAGATAAAAGAAAAATTGGGGGAAGGGGGATGGAGAAGTATGCAAGAGAGTGTCAACAGCTTGGAAAACAAAGGACAAAAATTGAGTGAAGAAAACAATTCCTTTAAAAAAAAATAGTTGGCCAAATGCCCCCCCCAAAAAAAAGCCACTAAAAAAAGAACTTTTTTTAAATGAAGAATTAGCCAAATGGAAAAGGAAGTACAAAAGCTAACCAAAAAAAAAAAAAGAACAAAAACAAAACCAAAATTGTGCAAATGGAAGCTAATGACTTTATTAGAATCAGTTAAAAAAAAAAATGAAAAAACCAACCAATCACCAATCACCTCCTGAAAGAGATCCCAAAATGAAAACTACAAGGAATGTTATATCCAAACCAGAATTACTAGGTCAAGAAGAAAATACTGCAGGCAGGCAGGAAAAAACTATTCAAATACCAAGGAGCCACAGTCAGGTTTAGCCACAACTTATCAGTTTTTACATTAAAAAATCAGAGTACCTGGAATAAGATACTGCAAAAGGCCATGTCCAAACTTGGATTACAGCCAAGAATAAACTATCGAGCAAAATGGAGCATATCTTTCAGGGGGAAAGGTGGACACTCAATGAAATTGGGGACTTTAAATTATTTCTTAGAAAAAGATCAGAACTAAACAGAAAATTTGATCTCAAATACAAGACTCAAGACAAGCATTTAAAGCTAACAGGAAAGAAAAAAACAACATTTAAAGGTTAAAGTGTTTACATCCCACATAAGAAGTGATATTGCAACTTTTGAGAACTGTATATCTGTTAGGGCAGTTAGAAGGTGTATACAGACAGAGGGTATGAGCGTATATTCTCTTTGTGGGATGATATTAAAAGAAATTAAGGGGTAAAAAAGGATTGTACTCGGAGAAGATGAAAGAGAGGCAAAATGGGGTAAATTACATGACGAAGTGACACAAAAGACCTATTACATTAGAGGGAAAGAAGAGAAGGGGATGAGAATTTTTTGTATTCTTAATCTCACTAAATTTGGCTCAAAGAGGGAATAACATATACCATCAGGTTTAGAAAGCTGTGCTACTCAGTAAGTAAGGAAAAAGAAAGGAGAAAGAAAAGGGAGGGATGGGTAGAAGAGAGGGTAGATTGAGGGAAGCAGTGGCCAGAAGCAAAACACTGGTGAAGAGGGGCGAGGGACAGAGTGAAAAGTATAAATAAGAGAAAATATGATAAAGGGAAATATGTAGTTAATCATAACTGGGAATGGGATGAACTCGCCCATAAAATAAAAGCAGATAGATGAGTGGACTAGAAACCAGGATCCCATGTGTTATTTATAAGAAATATTTTTGAAGTAGAAAGAGATACAAAAGGTAAAAGGCTGGAGCAGATTTTATTATGCTTTAACTGAAGGTTTTTTTTTTTTGTTTTGTTTTTTTTTAAGCAGGGTAGCAATCCTGATTTCAAAGAAAACAAAAATAGATTTAATTAAAAGAAATAAGGAAGGAAATTACATCTTGCTAAAGGGTACCACAGACAGTGAAGTAATATATCAATACTAATATGTACCAAGTGATAATACCATCCAAATTCCCACAGGAGAAGTTAAATGAGTGACAGGAAGAAATAAATAGAAAAACTATATTAGTGGGGTATCTCAGCTCCCTCTTTCAAAACTTGATAAATCTAATCATAAAATAAACAAGAAAGGAGTTAAAGAGGTGAATAGAATTTTAGAAAATTTAGATATGATAGATCTCTGGAGAAAACTAAATGAAGTTTGAAGGGAATGTCCCTTTTTCTCAGCAGTACATGGCACCTACACAAAAATTGACCATATATTAGGGCATAAAAATCTCATAATCAAAGGAAAAACTTCATAATCAGAGGCAGAAATAAAAAATTTATCCTTTTTCAGATCATGATGCAATAAAAATTATGTATAATAAAGAGCCATGGAAAGATAGGCCCAAAATTTACTTGGAAATTAAATAATCTAATCTTAAAAAAATGAGTGGATCAAACAATAAAGCATAGAAATAATCAGTAATTTCATCCAACAGAATGATAATGAGACAATACTGAAATTTATGGGATGTAGCCAAAGTTGTTCTTAGGGGAAATTTTATATCTCTAAAATGACCACATGAATAGAATAGAGAAGAGATCAGTGAATTCGGTATGCCACTAAGAAATCTCGGAAAAGGACAATTTAAAAAACTTCAATTAAATACCAAATTCAGAGGAGAAATTAATAAAATTGGAAGTGAGAAAACTAATAAAATTAAGAGCTAGTTTTATGAGAGCAAGCAAACAATAAGAGATAAACTATTGGTTAATTTAATTTTTAAAAAAAGAAAGAAAAACAATTCATTTCAAAAATGGAAAGAGCGAATCTACCAGCAATGAAGAAATTAAAACAATGAACTAAGAGCTATTTTACCCAACTGTAAGCCCATAAATCTGACAACCTAAGTGAAATGAATATTTACAAAAAAACATAACTCCATTTTAGAAAAAAGAAATTAACAAGCTATCAGTTTAGTTTACTCCCTAAGAAAAAGTCTCCAGGACCAGATGGATTCAAACATTAAAAGAACAATTAATTAATATATAAAATATTTGGGGGGAAAAGTAGGTAAAGAAGGATTTCTAGCAAATTCCTTTTATGATACAAATATGATGTTGAAACCTAAAACAGGAAGATATCAAAACTAAGAAAATTACAGGTCAATTTCTCTAACTAATATTGATTCAAAAAATATAAATAAAATATTAGCAAAGAAACTATAGCAATTTATTATCAGGATAATATACTTAAGGCGAGGTCAATTTATACCAAAAATGCAAGCCTGGTTCAGCATTAGGAAAACTATTAGCATATTGGGACACATCAATAACATTAACCAAAAGAAATTATATGGTCATCTCAGTAGACAAAATATAGTACTCATTTGTATTAAAACAGTAAAAAACATAGGAATAAATGGAGTTTTCCTTAAAATAATAAGCAGTATCTATCAAAAATCATCCGCAAGTATTATATATAATACAGAAAAGCTAGAAACCTTCCCTATAAAGTCAGAGGTGAAACAAGAATGTCCATTATCACCACTTTTAGTCACTATACTACTAGAAATGCTAGTTTTAGTAATAAGAAAAGAAAAAGAAATTGAAGGAATTATAATAGGCAACAAAGAAATAAAACTTTCAGTCTTTGCATGTGATATAATATACTTAGAGAATTCTAGAGGATAACTAAAAAAACTACTTCAAATAATTAACAAATTTAACAGTTGCAGATATATAATAAAACCACATAAACCTTTGGCATTTCTATATATTATCAACAAAGTCCAGTTGCAAAAAATAGAGAAATTACATTTAAAATAAGAGTAGATAATATAACATACTTAGGGGCCGATCTTCCAAGACAAACCCAGGAACTATATGAACACATTTACAAAACACTTTACATAAGTAAAGCCAGATCTAAGTTAGAAAAATCTCATTTGCTCATGAGTTTGTAAAATAAAAATGACAATTCTACCTAAATTAATTTACTTATTCAGTGCTATACCAATCAAACTGTCAAGCAATTAGCAAATTCATTTGGAAGAACAAAAGGTCAGAAATCTTGAAGAAAGTAATGGAAAAATGCAAAGGATCTAAAATTATTTTTAAAAGTGGCGATCATCAAAATTAGTTGGTCATGGCTAAAAAATAAGAGTGATGGATGGATCAGTAGAATAGTTAAGGTACACAAGACAATAGTGACTATAGTAATCTATTGTTTGATAAATCCAGAGGGTTCTAGGATAAGAACTCATTATTTGATGAAATTTTTGGCAGAAGATAGACATTGACCAACATCTCATGCCCTATACCAATATAAGGTCAAAATTCGTTACAGAATTAGACATAAAGCAAATTAGACGAGCAAAGAATAGTTTACCTGTTAGATATGTTAGATCTGTGGAGAATGGAACAATTTATAACCAAACAGGAAATAAAAACATGAAATGCAAAATGGATAATTCTGATTACATTAAATTAAAAAGATTTTGCACAAAGCCAATGCAGCCAAGATTAACAGGGAAGCAGAAAGCTGAGAAACAATTTTTATGGTCATTGTCTTTGATAAATGCCTCATTTCTAAAATACATAGAGAACTGAGTCAAATTTGTAAAAATACAGGTAATCCCCCAATTGATAAATCATCAAAGGCTATGAACAGTTTTCTGTGAAAAAATGCTCTAAATCATTATTGATTAAAGCAAATTAAAACAGCTCTGAGGTACACCTTACATCAGTTTAGCTAATATGACAGAAAAGGAAAATGATGAGTATTGAACAGGATGTGGTAAAATTAGAACAGTAATGCATTGTTGGTAGAATTGTGAAATGATCCATTCTGAAGAGCAATTTAAAACTATATCTCCAAAGGGCAACTAAATTTCATTATCCTTTGAACCAGCAAAACTACTGGTTTATATCCCAAAAAGATCATAAAAAAGGGAAAGAGACCCACATGTATAAAAATGCTTATAGCAGCCCTCTTTGTGATGGCAAAGAATTCGAAATTGAAAAGATGCCCTTCAATTGGGGAATGGCTAAACAAATTATGTTACATGAATGTAGTGGAGTACTCTGGAATTCTCTTAAGAAATGATGAGCAGCAAAAAGTTTTCAAACTATGCATGCCCTTTGACCCAGCAGTGTTTCTATTGGGCTTATATCCCAAAGAAATCATAAAAGAAGGAAAGGGCCCCACATGTGCAAGAATGTTTGTGGCAGCCCTTTTTTTAGTGGCTAGAAACTGGAAACTGAATGGATGTCCATCAATTGGAGAGTGGCTGAATAAATTGTGGTATATGGGTGTTATGGAATATTGTTGCTCTGTAAGAGGTGACCAACAGGGCGATTTCAGAGAGGCCTGGAGAGACTTGCATGAACTGATGCTGGGTGAGATGAGCAGAGCCGGAAGATCATTGTACATGGCAACAACAATACTATATGAGGATCAGTTCTGGGGGACATGACTCTCTTCAACGATGAAATGCTTCAGGCCAATTCCAGTTGTTCAGTGAGGAGGGCCGTGTACACCCAGAGAGAGGGATGTGGAATGTGGACCGCAACATGACATTTTCGTGTTCTCTATTGAGGTTTGCTTGCATTGTATTTCTTTTATCGGATTATTCTTTCTTGTAGATACGATTTCTCCTGCACAAAAAATGATGCAATAACTATACATATATTCGATTTCTTAAGTATTCTAACATAATTATCATGTAGTGGATATCCTGCCATCTAGGGGAGGGGTGGGGAGTAGGGGGGAAGGATTTGTGGAAGAGAGCTTTGTGGGGGTTAATGTTTAGGAATTGCCCATGCATATGTTTTGCAAATAAAAAGTATTAATAAATAAATTTAAAAAAAAAAAGAAATGATGAACAGGAATTTTTTGTTGTTGAAGCTTTTTATTTTCAAAACATATGCAAGGATAATTTTTCACCATTGACCCTTGCAAAACCTTGTGTTCCAGTTTTACCCCTTCCTCCCACCACCTCCTCTCCCAGATGGCAAGTAATCTAACATATGTTAAATATGGCAAAAATATATGTAAATTCAATATAGGCATACGTATTTATACAATTATCTTGCTGCACAAGAAGAATCAGATCAAAAAGGAAAATAAAAATGAGAAAGAAAATAAAATTCAAGCGAACAACAACAAAAGAAGTGAAAATGCTATGCCGTGATCCACACTTAGTTCCCACAGTGCCCTCTCTGGGTGTAGATGCCTCTGATCATCACAAGACCATTGGAACTGGCGTGAATCCTCTCATTGTTGAAATGAGCCACATCTATCAGAATTGATCATCGTATATAATCTTGTTGTTGCCACATATAATGTTCTCCTACTTCTGCTCATTTCACAGTTCATGTGTCTCCAAGACTCAGGATGGAAAATGCAATTCAATCTCCAGAGAAAGAGCTATGTAGTCTAAATGCAGATGGAATCATATTTTCACTTCTTTTGTGTGTGTGTGTCTGTGTGTGTGTTTTTTCCCTTTTGTTCTGCTTCTTTCACAATGTAACTAATATGGAACTGTGTTTAATATGGTTGTACATATATAACATAAAATTGCTTGACTTCTTGAAGAGGATAAGGGAGGAAGAAATAAAGATAAAAATCTTATAAAAGTAAATGTTGAAAAAATAATTGTATTAAGTGGAGAAGAGGGGAAGGAGCTAATGACTGTGTTATACAAATGGCATTCCTAAATTCCATCAGAGAATTTGATAAAATATCCCACACTATCATTGTGGACAGTAGAAATTTGTGAGCTAAACGATGGTACAGTTGAACAGATTTGGAAACTTTTTTTTTAAATTAAAACTTTTTATTTACAAAACATTTGTATGGGTAATTCTTCAACATTGACCCTTACAAAGCTTTCTGTTACAAATTTTCCCCCCCTACTCCCCACTCCTCCCCTAAATGGCAGGATATCCACTACATGTTAATTATGTTAAAATACTTGACAAATCGAATGTATGTGTACATATTTCCACACTTGCTGTGCAAGAAAAATCGTATCTACAAGAAAAAAAAAATCTGAGAAAGGAAACACAATGCACGCAAACATCAATAGAGAGCATGAAAATGTTATGTTGTGGTCCACATTTCATATCCCTCTCTCTGGATGTATATGGCTTTCTTTACTGAACAATTGGCACTGGTCAAACAGTGATTTAGATAACATTGTACTTAACAAGTTCTTCAGGTTTGTGGGTAGCTCAAATCTGGAAAACCTGGCAGAATTGGAATTTTTTGAAAGATTATGACAGGCTAGAAATTTAGTAAAATATTCATAAATGTAAACTCGTGTGCATCTTTAAAACTTTATTCAGTACAGTACAATGCTGTGTTAAAAGCTCTTCCACAAAGGTGTCCTCCATTCATGTTGCATTCATCAAAAGTCTTCTAAATTATCTAACAAGAAATAACTATATTTGACCCTTAGATTATTAAGACCAAGTAAGAAATTCAACAGGATGACATAGGCTTGCCAAAAGTGTTTTCCTTGTCATTGACTTAGTAGAGAACAAAGTCCGAATAGAGGATATTGTATGTGATAAGGTCCTTCAGTTGTCTTATTTGCATTTGTTTATATGCTGATTGCATCAAGCTTCAAAACATTGCAGAGCCTGTTGACATTGACATCCATAATCAAAAAAATTTCTGCCACACTATCCACATATGAAAAATTAAATACATGAAAAATGCCTATTTTCCAGATAATAATGTGGGTTTAGGTGAACGGCCCAGAGAAGTAATCCATCTGCAGAACATAATTTGGAGAGATACTGTGTGTGTTATTATACAGAATTGAATAGTAGACCAGGAAGCTATATTGCATTTGGAAAATTGTATAGTATTTTCAAAGACTTGAAGCTTTTCCCTAAAGCAAAGACATACCATTCTTGCAATGATAATAGGTAGCTGTGAAGTATAAGGTACTAGAATCCAACAAATTAAACTTGCAAGCCAACTTTTAGGTAATAGATAGAAACCTAGGATGTATAAATAGGCTTTAATACATCACCACTAAACAATTTTACTGAAGTAATAGTATAAAAGATAGAATCTGATGCCTCAAAAGGACAATTTACTCATTTTGTAGTAAGGGGGAAGACTTAACTATGGGCAAGCTCTGTGCCACATTGGGATCCATTAAATGTTGAAAGACATCACGAAAGGTCTACAACATTATGGACTATGGACAGAAGTCCATATAGAGTGAGGAAACCTTACAGGCTTGCATATGTACCAATGGGTGTGAGATTACCCACATCATAGAGATCCTGAGGTATCAATCAGGGGCATGACACTGATCTGCTCTGAAAATTATTTCTTCAGCCACAAAGAGGAAAAATAATATATACATTACCACCTCACAGGCTATAAAGTTGGAAGGTACCTCAAGAGGAGAAATTTTTCCCATTGTCTTTTAGAAACAGTCATTCCTACTCTCTTCCCCCAAAAAACATTACTTAAACCAAATTAGTTGGTGTGGTGGTGTTTGAGAAATAAAAATTGATTAGAATCATGCAAGCAAATACAGACTGATTCACTTATTAAAAATTTAATATAAATGAAACATTGGCTGACACAAAAAGTGTAAAATGTTAATAAAGTTCACAAGTATGTAGATAAGTAAAGATGCTGAAATTCCAAAAAAGTTGTCATGCATTTCACAGTATATATGTAAATTTGTGCCAATAATAGCTTCCTGTGAAGCTGATTCGTGGTTTACCTTATTTCAGTGAAGAAATTAACTTCTGTCCAAGAAACTCAACCAGACTCAGATAATTTAACCATTTAATCAATTCTTTCACATGAAAGAATTTTGCTATTCTGAAAGTAGTTCATTCTGACAAATATTCAAGAATTGATTTCAATTAGATTTCATAATTGTCTTTGGGGTATCATTTTTTTTTAGCCCTGCTTTTATTGTTTTAAGAAAAGTGTAAAACTTTTGCTTTTGGCAAGGAAATAAATGCCCTCTTAAGGGATAAAAATGATCCAAATAAAGTATCTTTTATGACATTTTATACTTTTTATTCTTTCTTTGTCTTGATATCTCAAAGTCGTGGGAGTTAGTGAAGCTTATGAAGATGCTGCCAATTGTCTTTGGTTGTTAACGAACTCCAAGCCTTGTGCCAACTGTAAATCTCCTATACAGAAGAATGAGGGTTGCAATCACATGCAGTGTGCTAAGGTAAGAAGAATCTCAGAGATTTCTTTATACTTTTCAAAAGGAATTTTAACTTAATTTGATTATAATTCTTAAGAAGTCATTTATGTACTGGTAATTAGTTGTAAGATTATTACAAATTAGTTGTAAGAGATTGAATTTTTACCTTCTTTGGTTGTGACTGTGATAAAATTAGTATTAATTCTTTATTGAGGGTTAGAGTTGGAGTTTGAGAAATAAATTTTTACCGAGTTGGACACTTTGATTCTCATAGTGATTTCTTCATAAGTACATTAGCACATTAAGAACAGTCTTCAAGTGTTATTTACCAGTATTAACCAACACAGTGAGAAGCTGCAGGAAGTAGTGACCAAGGACCACCCCTCCTCTGGATAAGAACATTTAGGATTTGGTGCTTCCTTTAATATAGGCTTGCTAGGTGACATTTAAAAAATCACTTCTTTTCTCTGTGTACCATAAAGTTTCCTGTGACTAAAAAAATACATTTGCTTTGATAAGAGAGAGTGCCTTCATTGGCATCACTTTACCCTGATGAAGCACTTAGTGAGCCCTTCATAATTAGCTATTGGTTGGTTGATTGAAATAATAGAATAAAGCATTTAAAAAAAAAACCTATTGCGAGTAACATTTTTTATATACTTATGGCTTTAAACTATTACTTAGATTGAGAACGTAAATATCAGAACAGATTTACAACCTAGTAATGGACTGATCATTGGTTCCATGTATCATTTTATGAAAAGATGATGTAGCTGAATAAATTTTTGGAATTATAGTACTAAATGAATCCTAGATTTAATTGCTTAGAAATTCAAAATTATATTTCAGATAAACATAAAGAGCATTGAATCGAGCCAATGTTAAATATAAATTTGAAACTATTATCTTTCTTGACACTAAAACACCTAATATTTAAGAAACCTCAGCAAAGATTTTTTAACAGAGTTATCTCATATTTTTTAGCGTTGAAGCACTCAATTTCATATTATTAGTAGCAGTATTGAAGCTAATGGCACTAAGTATAACCAGTATCATGAAACTTTAAATGTCTATATTCCTACAAAGTTCATATATCAGTGTGAGAGTGATGTGGATCAATAAAGTTGGAATGCAGAACTAAATAGAAAACAAACTCTTCATATAAACACCAAAATAACAAATATTCATGGTCAAGATAAACTTCCCATTTATACCATATCTAAAAATTCATTTCTCATGTCAAATATTATTAGTCCATCTTATCTCTCTCAAGGGCAGGTAGTAACATTCTTCGTCATCAAAGTTGTGTCTTACAAAATTATTTTTATATTGTTATTGTTATAATATAAATTATTCTCCTTATTCTCCTCACTTCTGTCTTCATACAAATCTTTGCAAGTTCCTAAGAAACTGTATTTTTCTTCATTTCTCTCAAGTAATTATTATCTAATTACAATTACTTTGTTACAAATTAATGGGATATTAGACATCTTTTAAGTTTTTGTTAGTAAACTGGATTTTTCTGTAATTTGTATTTGAACAGAATTGGAAGTGGCTATGAAAGTAAAGCAGAAAGTGGTTCTCAAATTCAATGAATAATATCTATAAACATTTACTAAATGACTTCTGTGTTTAGAGCATGCACAGACAAGCAGTGCATCTCATGTAGCTTTGTAGTATCCTTGAATGGCACATACCCCAGTACTTCTTACTTGGTTTAGAAAGAATAAAATGTTCAAATCTTAATTTTATATATAAAATTAAAGATTATTGTAGACTCTCTTATTTTGTCATTGTGGGTATTCCCTTGGCCTATAGATCATTACTCTTCAAAAGCTTCATAAATGTCCTTCAAGAATTGCATTGATTTAAAACTTAAATTGAATTTAACATGATGGTTACCCTTCTCCAAATTTCCTCAAGCCACAGACATTTTATCATAATAACTATATTTTGAAGACTTTCCACATTAACAGAATATGCCAGAGCTTAAAGTCTTATGGCAAGGCTTTTTAAGACTCAAATTCTACTTCTAACTCAAGAGAATGAAGTATTCTCTTTTTTTTTTTTTTTGTCTTTTTTGCTGAGGCAATTAGGGTTAAATGACTTGCCCAGAGTCACACAGCTAGGGAATGTTAAGTGTCTGAGACCAGATTTGAACTCAGATCCTCCTGACTTCAAGGCTGGTACTCTATCCACTGAGCCACCTAGTTGCCCCAAATGAGATATTCTCTTGAAGGAATTTAAATGTC
Organism: Myrmecobius fasciatus; assembly: GCA_023553655.1. Taxonomy (NCBI): domain Eukaryota; kingdom Metazoa; phylum Chordata; class Mammalia; order Dasyuromorphia; family Myrmecobiidae; genus Myrmecobius; species Myrmecobius fasciatus. The sequence goes on from JAJPUD010000656.1 coordinate 172,617, forward strand.
AGACTGAAAAATTCACAAATAATGTATCTTTCTCACTAATGTTTGTTCATGCAGTATGAACGATGTTTTCTGTACATATTTTTATATAATGTGATTACCTTAGGATTTGTGTTTTGGTATGAATAATTGAAAATAAATAATGGAGTGTTGGAAAATAACATCCAATGAGAATCCAAGGGGAAGGAGAGTTCTCTCCAAATAGTAAGCCCTGGTTTTTCCCCAGACTTGCATTTCTAGAAAGTGATAGAATTTGGTGTGTATCAGTCCCTGCTTTCTGAAAACTTAAATCATAAGACTTTGGGTGGCAAGAGTAGTAGAGGAACAGCAAAGATTTTGATCTGCTTATGCATAGAAAATAAACATGCATTATAGGAAAGTAACCTCTCTGCTTTTCTTCCTGCCTTAAATTACATTATTTACATGAAACTTTTAATCCTGTCCTTGTGTGTTTGCCACATGGATGTAATTTTTTTTTCCTGCATAGCCAAACTCTTCATTGCCTTCTTTCCCTTCAGCCCTTATGGCACTGCTTTCCATATTTTCTACTCTCTTCTAATTTAAACCAAAGACCCAAGTTAATCTGCATGTTGTTGATATGAAAAGGTAATTGCGTATGTGTCTGATTTTCTCTGAAGTGCAAATATGACTTCTGCTGGATTTGCCTGGAAGAATGGAAGAAACACAGCTCTTCGACTGGAGGCTATTACAGATGCACTCGGTATGAAGTCATTCAGCATGTGGAGGAACAGTCCAAGGAAATGACAGTGGAGGTGAGAAGAGATTGAACTAAAATAAAATGCCTGTCCAGTTTATATTGGTACCTTGAAGATGTTTAAAGATTTGGTACATTTTTTGCCTCTCACTGCTCCCATGTGATTGAACCATTAAACTGAAAACTGGATTGGTATCAGTGAAGGCCTATCCTCGATGTAAGGCCCTCTCTAAAATGAGATTTATATAAAGTTCTTAGCACAGAGCTCGACCCAAAGCCAGCAGGCTGATTCTCTTCTCTTCCCTTAGTAGAATATATCCGAAGTACTCTGCCTGAAAATGTAGTAGATGGGGGCCAACTCTGGTAGGAAGCGTTCCTTAATATAGCTAAGCTGCCCTCAAAGGCTCATCTGTCAAGCCTTTCCAGTTTGGTATAAGACTTGCTAGAGTTGCTGCCACTCCCTTGCCACAGTGGGTTACCATAAAAAGACTTGAATCTTATTAAGATTCACCATGAACTGTATTTTTTTCCCTGAGGCAATTGGGGTTAAGTGACTTGCCCAGGGTCACACAGCCAGGAAATGTTAAGTGTCTGGGATCAGATTTGAACTCACGTCCTCCTGACTTCAGGGCTGATGCTCTATCCACTGCGCCACCTAACTGCCCCCATGAACTGTATTTTTGAAAAAAATCAAAACACTTCTTCAGTTTAGGTAGTAGCTTTTTATTCATTTATATTACTGCTATCTTCGTGTTAGCATACTGTCAACCATTGACAAGCTACACTCAGGTTTTGTGGAAGTCGGATTGGAGGCAGGGAAGAGGATTTAGTATTTGCGCTAGTGTGAGTTTTTCTTTTAATTTCAGTTTAAAAAAAAAAAAAGGTCATGGCTTTAAAGAGAGGTACATTTCCTAATAATCTAAAGATTGTCTTTCATTTTTGTTAAGTTGTTTTCAGTTGTGTCTGGCTCTTTGTTATCCCATTTGGGTTTTTCTTGAAAAAGATACTGGAGTTTGCCATTTCCCTCTCAGGCTCATTTCACAAATGAAATTGAGACAAACCAGGTTAAGTGACTTGTCCAGGATCACACAACTAGTAAGTGTCTGAGTTAAATTTGAACTTAGGACAATGAAACTCCGGAGAATGAGTCTTTCTGACTCCAAACCCAGCACTCTATCCTTGACACCACAGCTGATTTTTTTTTTTAAGCATAGAAATTTTTGCTGCTATAACATTAAATGTTAATAGCTCATGAGTCTCATGTAAGTTATTTATGAACTTTGTTTCTAGGCTGAGAAGAAACACAGAAGGTTTCAAGAACTTGACAGGTTTATGCATTACTATACACGATTTAAAAATCATGAGCTCAGCTATCAGGTATTTCATAAACTGCTTCAGATTAATTAAGCTTTTGTTTAATTGATTCAGAAATTGGAGGTGCTAAAAGTTTTTTATTTCTCTTTAGTTAGAACAACGCCTTCGAAAAACAGCCAAAGAAAAGATGGAACAGTTGAGTAGAGCTTTCAGTGGAAGTAAGTAGTAGTAGTAATAGTAGTAGTAGTAGTAGTAGTAGTGGTGGTGGTGGTGGTGGTGGTGGTGGTGGTTGAAGTAGTGGTAATGGTAGAGGTGGTGATGGGTGGATGTTAACAAAAATGGGTGCAAATGAGTCTTGTGAGATTTAATTTCTTTAAGAAAGCAAATATCTTCATATAGCTGACTATTTTAAACTTAAATTTATATTTGAAACCTCCAAAAGTCAGTTCTAAATAAAATGCCTATGATAAATTTAAAACTACATTTTCATCATTTGTTGCCATTTGGAATTTGTTAAGCATTAAGGAGCCAAATATTATCCTATAGCTATCTTAAGCTAACTTTGGAAAGTACATAAATTCTTTCAGATCCTTGACATTTGGTAGTAATTATACATTAAACTCGTTTCAGTGACATTAAGCATTTTCTGACCACCTTCTAAAATGCCTCTTTGAGACCTGTTATCACTGCCCTAATTTTTAGGCACTTTTCTGTATGTGCTACGTTCTCTGCCTCAGATACATCCTTCCTCCACTGGACACAATCCTCCATGTTCTTTGTGTCAGTTCAAATGTCACCTCTTCTTGGAAGATCCTCTTTTCTCCCTTTCAAGTGGAAATGTATCAGAATCAATGTCATTAGCACCTACTTAACAGATGAGGAAACATATTCCCAGTGAGGTAGAGCCACTTGTTTGTAGGTACACAGCTAATCAGTCTCAAAGGCAGGATTAGAATACAATGTGTCCTACTTCCAATGTTGTCTAGAGCCCTTAGAGATCATCTGACTGAAACCTTTCCTTTAACTGATAAACTAAAGGTGAGTGATGTAGATTATATAACATTAGTTCTCTCGTACTTGTCACATCCCACCTTATATTTTAATTGGTTTTGTATATGCTTTTTTACACTCTTGAATTGTCTGCTCCTTAAGGATAGAGAGAACAATTCAATCATCTTTGTGTCCTCCACAGTACTGAGCACAACCTCTCACGTTTGAACTCTCAGTAAATTTTTATTGCACAAATTAAGAGCATATGTTTTTACCAAATGAGCAGCTGTTGTTTAAATGGAACATTGGGCTGGAGACAAATGTCAGCACTAGTGTTAACTGCTAATCCCCTTCTCTTAACCTGTGATTTAGATATGGACACACATACTACATGAAGTATAGCAGTCAAGCCTACTCTACCAGCATTAGTCTCCCTTCTTGTGTTGAAAGCCCCAGCCAAAATATATCTCCTACTCATAGAATGCCTCTGGGCCCCAGACTGACCCAAAATCCTTTTCCCTGTGGTTCTATTCCACCCATCAGATCTTCTTAGCACTTTTCTTTTTAAAACCAAAATTTGGGGCTTTTTCCTCCAATTACATGTTTAAAAAAAAATTTAGCTTTTTTTTTTTTATTTTTAATTTTGAGTTCCAAATTCTCTCCTCTCCCTTTGAAAGTAATATGATATAATTTACATATACAACCATATAAAAGTTTCCATGTTAACTCTTTTTTTTTTAAGAAGAAAATATAAACCAAAGGGGGAAAAAAAGTACAAAGACCTTTATTAGTTATTTTTCTGGAGGTGGATAACATTTTTTATCATGAATCCTTTGGAATTGTCTTGAATCATTGTGTTACTAAGAAGAGCTAAATCACCCACAGAAACATTAAACAGTATTGCTGTTACTTTGTACAGTGTTCTTTTGGTTCTGCTTACTTTGCTTTGAATCAGCTCATGTAAGCACCTCATATCTCAACACTATCCTAAAAGTCATGGGACCTCCATGTGTCCCAAGTTGAATTCTCCCTTGTATAATGGTGCCTCCAGTTAAAAAATGAGTTCTTGGAAAGTAAGGATTATCCCACATTTCTGTTGATGTTCTTAGCTCTTAGCAAATGGAAAGCACTTAATACAGGATTTTTTTTTTTTTTTTAACATTCCATCCACTGGGACTTCTCTCCACAATGAGGCAAAAATAAGAAGGTCCAAAAATGTCTGCATTTTAGCCTGGCATCAGCTGCTATCCCTGTCCTCAGAATGTACATGTGTACATCAATAAATACACAGCCATTTAACAGAAAAGAAAGCATGTGATTACTGAGAGAACTAGAAGGACTACACCTGAACTGAAAGAAGCAAAAGGATTCTCATAACCAATAAACTATAAAGTGCTTTGCACATAATAGTGCTTAATAAATAACTGTTAGATGAATTCTTGGGGATTCTGGAGGATAAACATTCAGTTTCCTTAATGGTTTATATTTTGCCCTATTATGTGCAAATATTTTTGCCTCATTGTGGCCTTTTCTAGTTCACACTTAGAAACTGAGGTTGAATAAGTAAGGTCTAATCAGATCCAAAACTTCTTAATGCAAACATGGAAAGCCAAAGAAATCTATGTGATTCCCTTGTATAGAGAGTCTGGAAGTCAAAGATATTTTATTTACCATCTTTTTCTGCATAGGTTTCTTTATTCTCTAGCATTATCTGTCCAATAGCTAACTAAGAGAATTGTTTTTATTTTTCCTATTACTAGTAGTTGAAAACAATAGTTAAACTTCTCAGGAACTGTCTTTGAGAAGATGATTGTAATTTATAAATAGTAAAATTCCTCATGAATCATTTGAGAAATTGTTTAATGACAGAGATAAATAAAAGTGATCCTTAGGGCCAAGAAGCCACTAAAAAAAAAATGCAAGATTGATTTGTAGAAGTTAAAATTGTCTCTGGATAATTACAACCTATTTCTTGAATTCATGCATCTAAGTAAAAGACCTATCTTGTTAAAAGAAAAAAAAACTCCAATAACTTCTCCAATGAGGCCATATCAAAAGTAAATCTTCAAGGAGAACATTCCTTGTGTACATTTTTTTTTTAAAAGAAATCACATTTGCTTATTGTAATAGTATAGCTGCAGAGAAAAAGTGTTTTCACAGTGCCCGGATTACCTTGTAGCTGAAGGAGGCTGTCCAGATACTACTTTTATCGAAGATGCTGTTCAAGAACTTCTAAAAACTCGACGCATTCTCAAGTGTTCTTATCCTTATGGATTTTTTTTGGAACCTAAAAGCACAAAGAAAGAAATATTTGAACTTATGCAGGTAAAATGAAGCTTTTATTATTAGGTTCATAATAGTTACATTCTTAGTGTTAAGTTGCTTTCAAAGCAAGCACATATGTAATGTCAGAAAATCTTTTCTTTCCTTTATAACACAAAACAAAGGATGATTTACACTTGAACATCTCTAGATTGATTGTTTTTGTATTTGAATTGTTTTTTCATTTTAATTACTAAATATAGAGAAGTTTACCAGTAAAAATGTAAATTTTGTTTGTTCAAGCCTAGAAAAATTGGCTTTTTCTGTGAGACTGTGCAAGAGCTCTGGATTGTAAAGTTTTCTTTCCAAGTTTTAGAAAAGTTTTTAAAAAGATAGATGGGGGGAGGGCTATCTCAGTAGTGCTATAAACAACCTCATATTTAAGGAGAATTTAAATGAAATTTATTTAAATGAAATCTCAAAGCCAAAAAGTGGCAATTTCTTTTACAAAGTACAGTTTGAAACAAAAGAAAAACTTCCTAAATAATCATAACTTAAAAGCAAAAATCTGTATTGGCCATATCCATCACACGAGTCCTCTTCTTAGCCCCATAACTTTGACAAGATTGGCGTCCTTTTCTCTCTGTATGTCCCCTCTCTCTGACTTTATACTCAGACATGTAAGTCATAGAAACTCCCTTTCTGCAACCCTTTCTAGCCTGAGCTTGTTTCAGGATCCAATTCAAGACTTAATGTCTCTTCGTGTATCTCCTGGCCCCAGCTAATTGATTACAAAAGCTGGGTTTGCTGTGCCCTAACAGCTAACACAGGCAAATGAATGGAGAATGCTTTTTTGTAAAGGGAGCTCTGTTTGCCTGAATATGAAATGCCTTCATTTAGGATGCTCTCATTTGTAGACATCTGGAAAATTAAATAAAATACAAAAACCACACACTTTATAAATATAAATCTTTCTTTGTTCTATATCACATGAAGTCAATTCAAGAAACTTAGTTTGCTGTTTTTGCCTTAAAATGAGATTGGGAAATCAGGATTCTGGTGTATTATGGAACATCTGGTTCTTCTTAGCATAGGATATTTTTTTCTCTCTAATACAGACAGACCTAGAAATGGTCACTGAAGACCTTGCGCAAAAAGTAAATAGGCCTTATCTTCGCACGCCTCGACACAAAATCATTCGGGCAGCGTGCCTCGTACAGCAGAAGAGGCGAGAGTTCTTGGCATCTGTAGCAAGAGGGGTTGCTCCTGCAGACTCGCCAGAAGCACCAAGGCGCAGGTACAGAACATGGTCATGTCTAAGCTTGCTGAAATTAACAGTCATAAAGCCAATTCATTGTAACCTGCATTCTTATCTCCCTAAATTCTATCTCAGTAGGACTTGTATTCTTAGGAAAAATTTATATCTAGTATATTAGTAATAGAAGAAAACTATTAAATTTAAATGATTTATCAGAATACATAATCTCACTTTTCTTATTCTGTATTATAAAGTGTAGCATCCCAAGAATTAACAAAACTCAGTAATTTTATACTTAGTATAAATTAATAAATTAGACTAGCTCAAAAGTAGCATCTTTAACTTGATATCATCCCTTCAGATGATATTAGATTTAATATACATTTATGATTCTTAGTAATTATCTTGGCACATAAAAATGTTACAGTCGGTAAAGTACTGGGCCTGGAGTCAGGAACACTCTTCTCCATTAGTTCAAATCCAGCCTCACTTCCTAGCTGTGTGACCCTGGGACAAGTCACTGAACTCTTTTTGCCTCCATTTCTTCATCTGTAAAATGAGCCTGAAAAAGAAATGGCAAACCCTTCTAATATCTGTGCCAAAAAAACTCCATATAGGGTCGCAGAGAATTAGACATGATAGAAATGACTGAATAACAAAATAAAAAATTTTGGTAATCTTTGCTCACTTTTCAGTCTTTTTTTTTTAATATACAAAGTATGTATGTGCATGGTGGGAGGGGGAAAGAGGAGAAAAAATGCATATTTTTAATGAGTATAAATTAGTGAGATTGTGATGGAAGAAATCCTAATATATCCCAAAAAATGGCAGTTGCAAATAAATTTATGTCCTTTGACATAAAACAAAAACAAGTGAAAAAAACATTTTTCTATGATGTGATGATTTTATTTTTGTTTCCATATTTCTAGTGGGACTTAAATTTGATTTATCCATGCTGTATCTTCACATAAATAAAATATAAGTACTACTTTCCTTTGAGTACATAAGAGGCATTTCTTATATTTGATGTTGTTAAATCATTTTGTGATATCCAAAACTTCGTGACCTCATGGACCATACAGTTCCTAGGTTGGGTGGGAGGGCAGTTGTTTTTTTGTTTTGTTTTGGTGAGGGGACAAAATACTGGAATGGTTATTTTCTTCTTCAGTGGATTAAGGCAAACAGAGATTAAGCTTCACATAGTTAGTATTAGCCTAAGGCTGGATTTGAATTCAGGTCTTCCTAACTCCAGGTTCAGTGCCATTTCCATTCAGTCATCTAGCCACCTCCTTATGTTTGGTACACATCTTAAATCATGTTTTTTATTCTATGAGATACATTTTTACTAAATCCCAGCGGTTTTGTTTAGTACCTTGCATGTAAGAGCTGTTTGTAGAATTAAGTTAGATTCAAAATTTTATAATTAGTTTATTAAATTCTTAGTTTAGGAGTTTTATTGATAAAACAAGATTGAAGCAGAAGAATATCAAAGATTGAGTTTCCTTTTTGTTAAAAGGGCAAGGGACTAATGATTTTTATTGTATAGTTCTGTTAATAAATCAAACGATGTTTAATTTCTTTGTAGCTTTGCTGGTGGAACGTGGGATTGGGAATATTTAGGATTTGCATCCCCTGAGGTAATTGTTTTTATAAATCTTTTTAAAAATTGCATTTTCTTTTTGCAATCATATTGTATGCAATTTACATTTATATCTATTCCAAGTCATATCAATATTAACTACTGTGAGAGATGCCTTCTTTTTCTTAATGATATGTAGGCAGAATTAACTTTAGCCTTTCTTGGCATGAATTACATTAAGACAGTGAAATTTTATCATTTTAAATTGCTTTTTAGATACTGCTTAGTAACACTCTTATGTCTTTTAAATTAAAATACTGATTCAGCCTAAATCTTTAAGGATCATAAGTAAGGTTTTTGGGGGGAGGGGAGGGGTTCTAATAATTTAATAATCTGGAAGGTAATTCTTTTATATTAAAGTAGAATGAAAGTTAATTTAGAATCCTTAATGTTATGATCTTATATAATTAAACATTGAACAAAAAAGCCAGTGATTTTTAAAATCAAGTATGAGAAGATAATTTCATATGAGAACTTTTAATGTTTCAAAAATATGTGAAATGATGCTTTGTCTTAATATAACCTTTTTTAAGACTTCCACTCTATCTTTATATTTTTTTATTCTTGATTATTAAGACCATTTTCATACATAGAATCAATGTAGTATTTTTTAAAATTCTGAAATATTAAGTAATAGCCTAAACAATTAGCAGATAGAGTGAAAACCTTAACTGTTTAATGTTTCGCTTTTCTGGGATTTGAATAGCCACTGTCATTTTGGAATATGATTTTATATGTATAAAGCAATTTTCTGCCCACTTACGTACTGCTCTCATTTTATCCTTATTGGCAGAAAACCACTCGCTAATTCTTAATATCATAGTTTATCAACTATTATTTTGCCTGTGAACTTTGACTTTTCATTTAATTCCTTGGTAACTACAATTTACATTTTAAAATAAGTAATCCTTAGAACTTCTTAAAATCCCTAAATATATTTTCATGAGGATTAAAGAAACTTGGAACAGAGGTGAATTTTCAAGGAATTGGAAATGGACAAAAAACACATTAATCTGTTTTGTACCCAAATAATAGCTAATATAATTGGTCATTTTCCAAGGAAAAGACTGTGGCTCATTTAAATCAGGTCTTTGACCCTGCTTAGCTTCTGAGGATACTTGCAATCCCCATAGCTAATGACATTTAAAATGTGGTGGCATATCCAGGAAGAGTGTGTGTGTGTGTGAGAGAGAGAGAGAGAGAGAGAGAGAGAGAGAGAGAGAGAGAGAGAGAATATATGATTTGTGTGCATGGAAATATAAGGAAATTTCTCTTAAGTCAATAGAAAAAGTATCATAATTGTATTTTTCCTACAAAATGCATTAGACAAACTTTGTTTTTACCCCAATCCTGTACTTTTCAGTGGTATTTTCTGTGATAGAATACCAAGTACAGCATCCGTGTCATTGTGATAAAAAATTCTACCCAGAATGAAAAACAATTCTTCAGCTTTCAAAAAAAAGCAATGAGTTTAAGGTCAGTATAAATATGGGAAATTTATATATTTCAAGGCAAGCAAGAATAATCTTTCCAAAATACTCAGTATTCTATATTACCTGTAGATCTGGAGCTATCAACTTAGGGAATTGTTAGTTATATCAGGAATGCTGAAACCTTTTACTTGGACATTTTGATATTCATGTCAAGATGACAGACATATCAAACTTTATTTCCATATAGAATGAATAACTAACCTCTCCAGTTATATTTTTGAAATATATTTTTCTACCTATATTTTCAAAAATGCTAGTTTTAGCATTGTTGCTAGAATTATTTGATTTATTTTCAAAATGCATTTGTCAACTTTGAAACATCAACCTTAGAGCAAATTTTATTGCATATCTGAGAGATTAGCTTAACATGGGATATGGCAACTGCTCTGATTCGAAAGTTTCAGATACTGACTTTATCATTAACAAGACGAGCTCTTAGAATCTTAGAGGATAACCTAGAAGTCACTTAATTGTGCAGTTCCCTATCTGATGCATTAACCCCTTTCATGAGACTGCTAGCAAATATTCATGAAGCATCTGCTTGAACATTACCAATGATAGGAAACTCACTACCTTGCAAAACAATTCATTATGATTTGGGGGAGCTAATTTCTCATATTGATCCAAAATCTGTTTCTCTACAACTTTTACCCATTGGCTCTTGTTCTGTCTGTTGGAGACATGAAAAACTATTCTGTATCTTATGATATTCATCAATTCTGTGATTTATGAGCATATACTACCTACCTCAGGGTTGAAAAGAAAGTGATTATAAATCCTGAAATTTTAGACAAATCTTCATGATTTCTTCTGAGTAACGTTGGGCATTTGCTGATTCAGCAGTGAGCCTAGAATCAGATAGAACTAAATCTAAATCTAGTCTCAGATACTTATTAGCTATATAATTCTAGAGAAGTTAACCTGTTTGCCAGTAATATGTAAAAAGCACAATGCCAGGCACATAATAGTTGCTACATAAATCCTTATTCCTTCCCTTTCCCTTTCTTTGTCACCAAAATCATCTCTAGAGATATTATCATATGCCTGATAGAGTCCTGCTATATTTGTTTTCTACAGCTTTTCTTCTGATCAGTAGAGCTGTCACTTCTGTCAAGAACAGAAATTATATTGCTCTCTCGTGACTTGTCCATAATGAACTCTTAATAGTGTGTAGAATCAGTGCTTTTTTTTATAAGATATCTATTTAATACTCCCATCTTACATTTGTAAAAATTCACTCTCCCAATTTTGTTAATTAATAACGTGCTTCTGAAATACTTCAGTACTTTCTTCAAGATTCCAACAAAATTATTTAGAGGGATTCATTGATTGCTACTATGAATTTTCTTAATGTCTTTTGCTGTGATTCATCAAGACCAAGAAATTACAACCCGTTGGGAGCTATTGGTTTGCTTTTTTATATCTTTTGTCCATTTTCTGTTTTACTTATTTCTGTTTTTGCTGTCATTTTCAGTATGATAATGATTCTCCTTGACAGAGAAGATCAGTCAGTATATAAATGTTAAGTACATGCTTGGTGCCAAATGCTGGGAATATAAAGACAAAAAAAATTTAGACCAAGTCCTTGTCCACAAGGACTCTGCTGGGGGAAATGTTTACAAGTACACAAAATACATAGAAAAAAATTTCAGGATGGAAGAAGGTTCTAGCAGCTGGGGAATAGGAGGCCTCAAGCAAGAGGTCATACCTAAGTTAAAAATTCTTAGAGACAAAGGGAGTATTTTGCCAAGGAAAACAGCCTGTTCAGAGACAGAGAGAATGGAATGTGATGTGTGAGAGCCCAGTGGGGAGACTGGGGGGAGAATCAGAAGAGGGGAGGATTTGATTAGAATTTAAAATGAACAGGAGTAATAGTAAGCTTGGAAGGTTAAACTCAGGCCACCTTGTGAAAGGGCTTTAAATGCCAAAGAGGCAGTGGAGAACCACTGGTGCTTTTTTAAACATGGAAATGACATGGTCAGAGCCAGGCTTTAGAAATACTAATTTGGTAACTGTATGCAAGCCCTTAGAATAGTATTGGCAGCAGTCCAGGCAGAGAAATGATGGGACCCTCGGAGAGAAAAGGATGGGCACAGGAGGTGTTTCAGAAGTAGAATCAAGTTGTGGAAACTATTGGATTCAGGAAGGAGGAGTGTGAGGGAGAATAAAATCTTGTGAATGACACCCAAATTTCAAGCTTGGGGGACCAGAAGTATACCCTGAAAAGGGGGAAATATGAAGGCAAGGACAAGTTTGATTTTGAGCATGGTGGGGAGGAAGATAAAAGCTGTTCTACTCGAAGGTGATGTGGGCCTGGGAAAGACAGATTGAATATATGGAGCTCAGATAGGATATGTGCTTAGTTATGATAGACATGCATAACGATAGAAGCAAAAAATGGTTGAATACTTAGGATTTTCCGTTATCTCTTAACATACCATTTAGACCAGTGGCACAGAATGGTTACACATTTTTCAGACATGGCCATGTGTAGTTTTGCTTTTATTAACCATCCTTGTTATAAAGGGGAGTCGTGGGAGGAGGGGAGTAATGCCACCAAGTCCTAGGGCACAGGTCGGGAAGGGGGAGTGATAGTGAAAACAAAAAAAGTGGGGGGGGGACAAAAGGCAAAGATATTGTTGAAATATTTTGTTGAAATTCATGGAAGATGCATGCAAGCAGGACATAGTTGAAATTACCAGGTTAAAAGCAATATATACTTAGTAAAACAGCAAGAAGTATTTTACAGATTCATGATTTCATTTACAACCCTTTTCTTCTCTTCTTTGTATATAGACATATTTGTGTTGGTTGATTTTTTTTTTTTAACACTTCCTACCATCTACTCCTTCAGCTGGAGGTTTTATCCTTTCCTTGTTTTTTGTGACCAAGACCTTTTATTTTTGGTCTGGGTTCATGGCATAATTAGAATAAAGAACTTTTGATCAAGCATCTCCTACCAACACAGACAAGCAGCTTGCCCAGTCCAGGGCTTGCTCCCTAAAGTCATTCCTTCAGTGGAGATCAGGGTAGTCTTCCTGAAGGTCGGTCTGCTCCTGTTGGCTCTTTTCGTGATTAGACTCTTAGGAGTCTAGCTCATTCTTGACATTTAACACTATTCTTATAGGTCGTCTTCAAGTTTGTGCCTTTACTTGCATCTTTTTTGTACTTGAAACCAATTGTCTGAGTTCATTTAAAAGCTCCTTAGAAAGTTGCAACCTTCTCATAAGCACTTTCCCCCTTTCCTTCTTCATTGCATCATTATTGTCAAAATTTCATTTTAAGAGTCTCCCCTTTCTTTTCAAGCTCTTTCCCTTATCCTTTTTTTCCAGTAAATCTGCAAATTCTCTAAATTTTACATGTAAAGAAATTCCTAGGATACTTTATAAAAATCTATTGAAGGAATTTAACTACTCTAAAATCAATTAGTAAACAGATTTGTATTTTATATACAAAGTCAGTTATTTATTACTGAATTAAATTTATAATGAACCTAGCAGCATTCTAATAGTGCTACTTCCCTGCTCTACTTCTCTCTTCCCCTGTTCCCCTCACCCATCCCTTTCCCACTTCCTAAAACCCTTAATTCTTTGTGCTTCTTTAACAGCCTCAAAACATTTGGAGTTTGTATTTTCTGGACCATCCTGATTAAAGAAACATCGTGTGCTTACTTGAAGATCTTAGGGGATAATGGGAAATTTCAGATAAATTGAATCTTAGGCCTGCTGATTTGTGTGAGATTACCTCTTGGGTTTTTTATCAGAATGCATTAAAAAACTTGCCTTTTTTTTAAAAAAAAAACAATGACTGTTGTTAATACCACTTAGCTTTCTTTAAAGGACCTATCAATGGAGAGCTCCCTGTATGGGAACTCCTTCCTTGAACATCCTTTCATTCCAGTCCTAGAAAATGCCTGAAACATGTAAAGGTTAACTGATTTTCTCAAAGTAAAACAGTGAGTTAAAAACTAATGTATTTGAAGCTTGCCCAAAACTGTCCATCACTATAGTTTGTCTTTGAACAGACTTTGATTAGCAGTTTATTTAACTTTCCCTTAATATGTCACTATATTTTTTACAAAAGCAAAAGTTCTCTCTAGATGGAAACCTAGCTATTCACATTTTCCTCCCCTCTTTGTTAGCTCTCCAAAAAAGGTGTGATCTTTGAAATATCAACAGCCAATCTAGGCTAAGAGGCCCCTGGATGGCAAGCTGAGTCAGATGTCATCCACTCAGAGAAATAAGGAAAAGAGTAAATTTGTCCCAAGTTGAAATAGAAGCCAGGAAAATTGGGGTGAATCAGTAGCCAAAGCCTAGCGTTTTAGGCCCTTTCCCCAAAACTATCTTCTGTGTCTTCCTGGAGTCCCTATAGATTTTACTTTTAAGGCACAGCTCACCTAATATGAGACTTGTGTCTTAGTTTACCTGGAATAGGTCTGACTATATTTGCACAAAATGGGATGACTCAATTTTATTTTCCCAAATCAGTAGAACTACTTGGAAATAAAATGTAATTTGCCTCATTTATGTTAACCACCCTCCTGTATGTGCTTGTTAAAAGTCCTCAGGAGCTTTGATTACTAAAAACCAGGTTGTTTCTATGTTTTACTCTGATAAATTTTATATTATTGTTTGGAATGCCTGGAAGAAGTAGATTCACACAATGCTGTGGCAGGCTCAGGGGAGGTGTCCCCCAAACACCTGGAGGAATGGGTAGCCATCAGGGGGCCGTTGGGGCATTTCCTGCTGCCAGAGCAGAGCAGGGGGTGAAGGCTGAGCCTTTTGTTAAAAGCAACCCACTGACCTTGCCCCGTTCTGTAGCAGTGATGTCATATTTTGACATGATCCTCATGACACTTTTTTGTGGCAAAGATGTGCATCGTCCTGGAGTTTATAGCTAGTTCATCCCTATCGTGTAGTCATTGTGCAGCAGACAGGGCACTGGATGCTAAATACTGCCTGTATAAACTTGAGCAAGTCACTTCACTTCTCTAGGCCTCAGTTTCCCTGTAAAATACAGAAATGAAATTTAAATGATCTCTATAGTTTTTTCTGTCCTTCAGTCCTGTGACTATATAATGGCAAAAGTTTAACTACCCAGTAAAGGAAGAAAACTATTGGTTCTCCTTGCCCTGTTTGCCTATGTTACGTTTACACCTCGTCAGTGCTCCTCCAAAACGAATGCTTCTACTTAGCAGTCAGCCACTGGAAAACCCAGTTTGGACGCAGTGGCTGTTAGAAGGATGCCGCTTTCCCCACATTAAACAACAGGGCCTTTTGGATCGACAGAGTCTGGCACAACTTGCTATCCAGATCTGGAGCTTGCAAGTATTCAGGTTTCTGCAGGCCTTTTTGCTGCTTTTCCATTGCCTTTATTTGATCTGTCTTAGGCTATGTGGCACATCTTATTTTAAGTTCTTTTTTCTTGCATGATAAAACCCCACTTTTTGTGAAGACAGATGATTTTATATTACCAATATAAAATCACACCTTTTTTTTTTTTTTTAGGGGAAAATTGTGCTTCTCTCTTCCCAGCCCCTTTTTTCCTTTTATAAAAATTTTTGCATGCTCCTCTGTATTTTATAACCTTTGGTTTATGCAGGAATATGCTGAATTTCAGTATCGGAGGAGGCATCGGCAGAGGCGACGAGGAGACATGCACAGTCTGCTCAGTAATACTCCAGACCCTGAGGAGCCGAGCGAGAGCACTTTAGGTTTGTTTTTATCTAAGACTCTTTTTCAAATTCTTGTCCTGTTGCTGTGAGCCGGACAGTTGTCTCACCATTAGTGTAAGCCATCCTTTGTTTAGGTTGCATACCACCATAGAGAAATCTCCACCTCTAACTGGCACTGTTCATTTAAGTTCTGCGTTAGGGAGCTGCTCTAGTTTGGCACCAAGGAGAAACACGAGAACAGAGCAGCGGCTTAGAGAGCGCACTTTGGCAACATAAAACGGGACGTGAAGGGAAAGAAGCGGGAGGGAATGAGATCAATTGAGAGGATCCTGGGGACCCAAAATCGATGAGGTTGAGAACAGGAGGGGCTTGAGAACAGCTTGGAGGAGTGAGTGAGGTTTGAGCAAAGGAGAATGATGATCGGGGAAAATGGAGGATTCAAAGACAGGAACAGAAAACGTGTGTTGTGGGAACAGCCCTGTTTATTACATATATTTTTATGTTTAGTTTTTCTTCTAAACAAGCCTCCTCCTCTTTGGGCTACAAATGACCCACCTAAAAAGCAAGATGTTAGACCGGATCATTCAGTCAGGTGTTATGGGACCCTTAGGTGCCCAGAAAACATTCCCTGCCCTCATAAAGCTTACATTCTAACAGAGAAAGATGGGAAATACACGGAAAATGCACATACAGTAGTCTAGTGTTTGATAAGCTTAAAGTACTCAGCCAGGTAACAAAGGGGAGAACATTGGGCCTAGAGTCAGGGAGACCCACATTCTAATCTGACCTCAGGTACTTAATGCTTTGTGATTTGGGGCAAGTCATTTAATTTCTGTTTGTCCCAGCTACCAGGAAACTTGGAGTATTTTTTTTTCTCAATAGCATTTTGCTTTTCCAAATAACATATAAAGATCATTTTCAGCATTCATTTTTGTAAGATTCTGAGTTCAAAATTTCTCCCTCCCTTAACCTCCCCTTCACAAGACAGCAAATAATCTGATTATTGGATAAACACATACAGTCCTTTTAAATATATTTCCGCATTTGTCATGTTATACAAGAAAAATCAGACTAAAAGGGGAAAAAAAAACTCAAGAAAAAAAAAGCAAACAAAAAAAGGTGAAAATACTACTACTTCTATCCACAATCAAAGTTCTTTCTGAATGCAAATGACGCTTTCCATCCCAAGTCTATTGGAATTGTCTTGCATCACCACATTGCTGAGAAGAGCCAAGTCCATCATAGTTGATCATCATACAATTTTATTGTTGCCCTGTACAGTGATCTCTCGTTTCACTTGGCATTAGTTCATGTAAGTCTTCCCAGGCCTCTAAAATCATCCTGCTGATCATTTTATAGAATAATAATATTCTATTACATTCATATACCATAACTTATTCAGCCATTCCCCAACTGATGGGCATCCATTAAATTTGCAGTTCCTTGCCACTCCGAAAAGAGATGCGACAAACATTTTTGCACATGTGAGTCCTTTTCCCCCTTTTATGATCTCTTTGGGATACAAAACTTGGGTTAATAATAGCAGGGTTCTTGTGAGAATCAAAAGGGATAATACTTTTTAAAAGCTCAGCTTTTTTTTATAGCAGCAAGGGATTGGAAACTGAGTGGATGCCTATCAGTTGATGAATGACTGAATAAGTCATGGTATATGAATGTTATGGAATGTTACTGTTCTGTAAGAAATGATCAGCAGAATGATTTCAGAGAGGCCTGGAGAGACTAAGATGAACTGATGCCAAATGAAGTGAGTAGAACCAGGAGATCATTGTACATGGCAACAATAAGATTATGTAATGATCAACTGGGATGGACATGGCTCTTTTCAACAATGAGGTGATTCAAGGCAATTCCAATAGAATTGATGGAAGATGTGATGGAGAGAGCCATCTACATCCAGAGAGATTATTGTGGGAACTGAATATGGATCAAAGCATTGTATTTTCACTTTTGTTGTTTGTTACTTGGTCTCTTTTTCTTTTTTTTTTTTTCTTTCACTTTTTGATCTGATTTTTCTTGGGCAGAATGACAAATGAAAATATGTTTAGAAGAATTGCATGTGTTTAATCTATATTGGAGTGCTTACTGTCTGTGGGAGGGCATGGGGAGAAGGGAAGGAGGAAAAATTGGAACACAGGGTTTTGCAAAGGTAAATGTTGAAAACTATCTTTGCATGTATTTGGAAAAGTAAAAAGCTTGAGAAAAGAAATGTTTAGCACAGTGCCTGGAACAGAGGAGGGGAAGAAATTACTTGTCAGATCCACAGATAGGGGAAGATTTTGTGACCAAACAAGACAATGGAGATATACGGGAGGTAAAAATGGATGGTTTTGATGATATAAAATTTAAGTTTTCACACAAACAAAACTAGTGCAGCCAAAATTAGAAGAGAAATTATAGGAAAAAATCTTTGCAGCAAGTTTCTTTGATAAACATTTCTGAGATAGAGAACTGGATCAAACTTATAAGAATAATAGCCATTCCCTCAACTGAAAAGTGTTCAAAGGATATAGATTTTTTTTTTTTTTTTTTTGCTGAGGCAATTGGGTTTAAGTGACTTGCCCAGGGTCACACAGCTAGGAAGTGTTAAGTGTCTGAAACCAGATTTGAACTCAGGTCCTCCTGACTTCAGGGCTGTAAATAGATGTTTTTCAGAGGGAAAAAAAAAATCCAAGCTCAATAGCCATGTGTAGAAAAAATGCTATAAAGTACTAATAATTAGAGAAGTGCATGTTAAAACAACTCTTGAGCCTTTCCATTTCACATCACCTTCCATCTTTCAGATTGATAAAGTTGACATAAAAAGGAAAGTAACAAAAGTGACAAATGCTGAGCCGCAGGGGGGAAAATAGATACTTCAGTACACTTGGTAGAGTTGTGAACTGACTCGCCTTTTCTAGAAAGAAATTTAGAACTATAAAGATCAAAGGGAAAGGGGAGAGAGAGAGAGAGAAGGGGGGGGAGGGAGAGGGTGTGGGTGTGGGTATAAAAAGATTTATAGCAGTTTTTCATAGAAACTGAGGGACTGCTCAATTGGGAAATGATTAAACAAGTTATGGAGCACACGTGTGTATCTGTATTATATATGATGAAATGCCATTATGCTTTAAAAAACAAAGGGACATGGTTTTTGAAAAGCCTGGGAAGACTCATGAATTACTGTAAAGTGAAGTGATAAACAGAATCAGAACAATATAGACAATAATAATACCAAAAAGACAGATAACTGAAAGACTTAAACTCTGATCTACATTGTGGAACCGATCACAATTTTACAAGTCCCATGGTGAAACATGCTGTCTACTTCCAGATAGAGTGCTGATGGATTCAGTGCAGGTTGAGGCTCTTTTTTTGGAGGGGTGAGGGGAAAGGAACGCAGAGAACTTAGTTAATTTAGGAATTTGTTTTTCTTGACTACTTATTTGTAACAGGTTTTGTTTTTCTTACTTTCTCGGTGGGGGAGAGAATTTGGGACTAAAAATCAAATTGAATTTTTTAAAACACATAGAAGTACAGAAGGTTGAGTAAGGGAGTCAGAGATTACAAGAGGCAGAGGTGACTGGGGGAAGAACGTTTCAGAGCAAAAACATGTAAAAGGCAGATGATGTATTTTGCGAGAACCAGGGAGGAGGCTGATGTGGCTGGTCTAGGCCTGGAGAGGGGAGGAAGAAGGGATCATCATGGGACCAAGTTGTACAGGCCTTCACATGCTAGATAGAACTTTTTATGGTAGAGTTGAGAGGAGCCAGCGGCATTTGTAGATATGAGCAGATCCATCCTTTGAGCTTGTGTGCAGGGAGATGGGAGTGGGAAGAGGCTCAAGGCAGGGAGACCAAGGAAGAGGGAGCCTTTGCAGAAGGCCCAATGCAGTTCTGTCTGAATAGGTGGAGAGGCGCTGGAAGGGGGTCATGGAGCTCCACAGCGAGATTGACTGTGTCATTTGAGGGATCGAGACTGATGTTGAGGTCCCCAGCCTGAGGGATGAGATGAAGGATGGCATTTTAGAGCAGAAGTCTGGGGAAAGAGGACGGGTAGGAGGGAGGCTTTGGAAGTGCTGATGTTCTAGGACCATCTCAGGAAGTTCTCCCTGAGGCCCAATTACCTTTGGTGCAAACTCTTTGGCCAGATACACCAGAAGGGGGCAGCAGCAGCAGAAGACATGGCGCCTCCCTGGTGAGCTCGGCCTCCCTCAGCGTTCTGCACAGCTCTTCTGTACACGACTACACCCCCGCCAGCCGCTCCGAGAACCAGGACTCGCTGCAGGTACCTCCGGGCCACCCCTCACTGAGCCTGGCTCGCTGTTCTTAGCAGAGTCGCAGGATCAAGTCTAGTTCTCCTGAGTTTTTTACAGTTGTGTTTTGTGGGTTTTCTGGGGGTTTTCCAAAGTGAACAAGAATAAAATTGTGATGGGATGGGGGAGCACTATTCCATGAAGTGTGTGTGTGTGTGTGTGTGTGTGTGTGTGTGTGTGTGTGTGTG
>JAJPUD010000656.1:192465-247656 GCA_023553655.1 Myrmecobius fasciatus
GTGTGTGTGTGTGTGTGTGTGTGTGTGTGTGTGTGTGTGTGTGTGCATAAATAATTTTGTTCGTTTTCAAGGCGCTGAGCTCCCTGGATGAAGATGATCCAAATATACTGCTTGCTATCCAGTTGTCTTTGCAAGAGTCTGGGCTTTCCATTGATGAGGAAACTAGAGACTTCCTGCATAACGAGGCCTCCTTAGGAGCTATAGGAACTTCCCTCCCCACAAGGCTGGACGCCATCCCCAAGAACGTAGATAACCCTCGGGCTGCTTTAAGCAGTTCAGAGCTTTTGGAACTTGGGGAGAGTGTCATGAGACTGAGCACAGAAAGTGATCCCCATTCTGCTGACAGCCTTAGTCCCCACCCTCTCGATGACGCAAGAAGTGAATTCTATCCAACCTCCAGCGACCCTGAGTCAGCCACCCAGGACTCCAGCCTGAATGAAAATCTCCTCGGCAATATCATGGCTTGGTTTCATGACATGAACCCCCAGACTATTGCCCTGATTCCTTCTGCGATGCCAGAAACCAGTGAGGATTCCCAGGTACCGGGGGCGGAGGGCAGTTCAGGAGGAGCACCCTGCCTGAGAGGTGCTGGGCAGGGGTTGCCAGCAGAGCGCGGCCTTTTTGAGGATGCTGTCGTAAGTGATGTTCAAGGGTCCCGAGCAGAAGAAAATAATTCTGAAGAAACGAGAGAAGCAGGACCTACATCTGGCCCAGGTGCTAGTGAAGCAACTAACAGCACGGATCCTGCGGGAGATGGTTCAAGTCAAGTTGGTCAAACCTCAAAAGAATGGACCGAACAAGTGCATTTGGTATGAACTCCATGTGTTACCTTGGGAACCCAAATAGACAGCAATTACCAATGGGAATACCGTGTGTTGTGCTTATTATGGAGACTTATCTACATGATTCCAACCCTGTTGTGAACCACTGACAAGATTGAATACATCGGTGTTTGTCCCATCCAATGGGCATTCCCTTTTCAATTTGAACCTTTCAAGGGGTTTCCTTTGCATTTCATTGGGTAGCATTTTTCCTTTTTCTCTGACAGAAAAAAAGGAATAAGTAGGTTGTGTTCCACATTCCCAAGAAAATGCAGGCTCTGTTTAGCCATAGGTTGGCAAAACTTAAATTTGAAAGTATAAATTAAAGGCTTACTCTCTGAATCTTTTGGTGGTTTTTCCTAAGAAATAGTTTTTCTCCATTTTAGAAGTTCTCTTTTGACAAATTTAATAATGTCTAGCCTTCATTTTCTAATTGTGTTTTATTGTAACATTTTTGCATTTTCATTTTTTGATTTTAAACCAGCAGCAGGAATTGAGAATATCTGCAGCTTCTTTTTAATGCTGCAGCTCCAACAATGTCATATGTTTTATTTTCACATAAATCAAAGATTTCTTCATGTCTACTTACAGTCCAAATGTGCCAAACTATGACTAGCTGGCTGTCTAACCAGAGAGACAAGTGTTCAGTGGCCTTTAAGGCACCAAAGCAATCTCATGATTCTTTGGAGTACAAGGTGCCGAGTGGTAACGGTGATATTTTGAAATTCAGTAGGCTTTTATTGCCATGGAGACTGCATTTTAATAAATGTAGCCTGTAGCTTAAGTTAACTAAACCTAATGCTGCTGTTAAAAACAGTTTATTTTAATATTAAAATACAGTTTATTTAGCAACAGCGGTGCTGTATTTTAAGAGACACTTTAATGGAAGTGCAATCATAGTTCTTTGTTTTCACAATTTTACAATGCATTCTACTTACTAATGGGTGCAATTACTTTTAATGGTAAATATTTTATAAAATAGAGGGAAAATGGAATTTTCATTGAATTATAGTAAATACCACAATTATTTAAGGAAAAAAGTCAATAAGACATCCTGCGCAACATGTTACTGTGCCTTTGCCTAACCTAAGTGGATAGTTGCCAGTTAAATAAGTGAGTAATTCAAATTTCAGTGTGTGTTCTGAAGTAACTATGCTATGAATTGCAATGACCTCCATAAAACCACCCATGGCCTTGCCTTTACAGTAAATATAACAACTAAATGTTCATTCAGTTTGTTTGCCTAACGAGCAAACACTGAGATGTATTTGTTTAATTGCACAATATTCATTTGCTGTGTGATTACTGTTTAGTGTTTTTTTAAAAAAAAATTCAAATTTCCTAGTTATCAATGTCTTACTGTGAAGAAAATACTGGTCTTAGTGGTAAATAAGATACAATGGTACAGTATGTAATTACAACTAGAGTATATCATTGGAATGGCTGTTTTACTTACATATAATCAAAACTAGCATAACATATGCAAAATAGATGGGCAGCACTCCGTTTTATGTTTTGCTAGATCATTACCAGAGGCCAATAGACATCAGATTTTCACTATAGAATATATACAGGCAAGTACCAGACTGGTTAAAAGACTATAAATATTGACAAGTTACCTGTATGTAACAATTAAGGTTTTTTGATTGTTGTTTAACTATAGATACCCTGCTTTTGAAATCTTTTTCCCCCCAAGCTCCTGTGGGTAGGATATTCTATTAGCTATTAAAACATTCCTCAGATTTAAAGGAATTTCCTAGCATTGACTGTATGGGGACAATTACTTTGACACAGAAATGACAAATCCACATTAACACTAGTTCTCTTATTAAAACATCGGTGTTCATCCTTAATTATTTTTGAGAAAAAGATTCATTTTCTCTATAGCATAATAATAGATGATAATATTGATGTTCCTATTAAGGTCATTTTGGGAAAATACCAGTTTTATCTCTGGTGAAATACCATGAGATAAGCTGAAACAGTCCATGGAACGATTTTTATAGATTTATTTTAAACTGACATTAGATAACAATAATTTTTTTTTTTGAGTTGTAATTTCTTACTTAAAAGGTCACAGAGATCCTCTGTGTCCCACTGAGATGTCTGGCAAAGCTGCAGGAAGCCTGGGTCGGAGGCTCTCTGTGATGTGAGAGCACGTGGCATCCCGAGCCCCATCTGGCTCGTGGCTGGCACGGCGTAGCTGCCTTCTGGGCTGCGCTCCGTCCTCAGCATGAAAACTCTCACCCAATTTGTATTTTTCTTGGTACACATTTTAAAAACGCCACAGTCATTGACTTAATGATTCAGAAACAAGTTTGGCAAAGCCTATTTTGTAAAAAAGTTAATTTTATAATGTAAAAATTACTCTAACCTTGAATTGTTCTTTGCACTTTCAATAGTCTATACTTGATACATTCCCACTTTATATACAGTAGGATTCTACCAACATGTAGATGTTTGGCCAAATGAATGCTGTTAATATGTAAAATTCTTTGATTAAACATTTATTACTTAAACTACTTCCATTTGTCTCATTACATTTTGGACCAATTCATGAGGCTGATATCATGCATCTGAAGTGTCTTCCAGCATGATGGGATTAATTTGGTTTCTATTTATGAACCGATTAATGTTTTTTTATTCTCCACTATGTGGCCTATGGAGTCCTTTTTTGAAAAGAACAACAAATCCTTCCAACAAATACCCAACCCCCATGATCCTAGGGGACAATTTGTCAAAGCGATGTGACTCTGCAGTAACCAAGCTGCCCACATTCTAGTCTCAGGAGAAATCATTGATGATTTTTCATTTTTTCAAACTCTGTGTACTCATGTAGGTCTCTAGCATATAAAATGAAAATCCTTTTTATCAGCGTATTAATTGGCATTTAAAAAGCCATTCTCTTAGGGCAAGTAACAACAATTTGTGTTGGGTGAATAGTGTCTGCTTATTCATCTGGTTTACTAATAGCTTCACTTTATGGAAGGGTCCTCTGATTTTTTTTTTTAATTGTGCGGACTTTTTAATTGTCATTTTTTGTATTTATTTACAAGATTGTATTAAATTATAGAAGAGTTAGTTATAAATCATTAATAGGTGCTTTTAAAACTTGTTTTTATGAGAAATGCAAATGCTCATCTTTTTGAATTGTATTAATTATGCCTTTCAGTATGAGAAGCTGGAGCTTACCTGCTGGTATCCATATATTTACATGTTTGTTGCTTATTATAGCCATTCACCTAATCAATTTTGATTTGTTCAGTCCTAAAAATATTTTAAAAAGTACTGTTACAAGTGAAAACCTGAGATTTAATGAAGTTGGATATTCTGTAAAAAGTTAAATATGATTTCTAAGGATTAAAATCTAAATATCAAATGTTAGTACCAAGTTTCATTTTTTTTTTTTTTTAGGCTGAAATGCAGAAACTCCATGGAAAAAATAAATGTTTTCTCCACTGAACTATTATGCTGAGTAGTTGACAACTCACTTAGGGTAGATCCTGTATTCTTAGCAACATGGTATATATTTCTTATTAATAAATCCTAATAAACATCTTACCAAAGTAACAGATGTGCTGTCTACGACATAGGTAGGTCTTGTCGGTTTTCTGCGGAACCTTGTATTCATTACATTCATTAGTCACTCACATCTTGGGAAGAACTGAACATAAAAGAGGCAGGCCCCTCCTTTTCTATATCCCTCCACTCCCTACAAAGTTGATAGACAAGAGTAGCCAAGTTAGATAGCTAACCTTGCATTGCTCTTCCCATTGGGAATTGGTAGGTAGCATATGCAATCTGTAGTGTTCCATCCTTCTGACATAAAGCATCTACCCTGTGCCTTAAAGCATAAGATAAAGGATCCTATCTGTATATGGAGCTGGAAGGACCCTCAGAGATTGGATTTGGAGCCCAAACAACAAGTTCAAATTTCACCCCTGAACTTTTCTGGGCTTCAACTAAAAGTTGTCCACATATACGTAACAATCAGTAAATAAAAATGTTGCATGTCAGGACATTTGAATCCCCAATTCATGGACAGTTCTATATACACTGAATTACAATAATGATGATTACAAGTAATCATTAAGTCCCTTAGTATAATTAAAACTTAAAAAAAATTATTCCAATGTCTTCAGTTAAATCTTTAAAAATTTATTTCAAAATACATTTAATATTGTGTACCCATACAAACACACATCACTATGAGACTATCCTGTTTCACCAGATAATCCTTTTGTTAGATTCTTTTGTTTTCAGCTCCTGAAAATATGGAATTATAAGCTTTCTACACTTAAATATATTTCTAGAATTTGAGTGAGTTTTAGCTGTAATTGGATCACTTTCTGAAAAAACCTTTTTTGCTAGGTCATAATTCAGTGTATGCTACTAAAATACTGTAGAAATGTGAACGTGTGTGTGTACATGTATGTATGCACATGCACACACACACCCATATATGTTTTAATATTTGCCAAATATTAGATCTTCAAAGTTTTAGATTAGAGGCAGGTAGGTAGTGCAGTGGATAGAGTACTGGATCTGAAGTCAGGAAGACATGAATTCATATTTTGATACTTGCATCTCAGTATATTTGTTATCCTTTGGAAACAATGTCCTCAGTACATTGGATGATATAGATATTTTATGCATTTAAATTTTATTCTGAGAAGAGATTCTTGGGCTCAAGAGGCTAATAATGAAAGAGATTACAAAGCTCCTGGTTTAAACCATTCCAGAACTACCATATTTCAGACCTGAATGAAGTAAAAGTTATTTGATGGGTTCACTGAGGAAGGGGACTTGGTTAATTCAAAAGGTTGGCATGTTTGACTTTGGAAAATGCACTTCTGATAAATGAATATTGGTATATGAACCTGGGAATCTTCCTACAACAAAACTCAAGACCATCCTCCCTTATAGCCCAGATTACAGAGGAGTTGAAAAATTATCTTAGCTGTTCCCTAAACTTCACCCCATGTTGAAAAGAGCATGCTTGGGCCACTGGCCCTGTGTGCAGAACAGAAGTGCTGAGAAATCTATAAAAAACAAATGATTAACTAGACTAAATTATGTTAAATGATAGCAAGATCTGATATGAACAGATTGCCTAGGGATAATAGGAAATTGCATTTTTATTAAAAAACAAAAAAAGGAATTGTCACACTTTATAATGTTCGGCAAAATCCCTATAATTCTGACTGTGCTAATTCTGTAGTTACCAAAATGGACTCCTAAGGGCTCTTTCTGCATCTAATTCAATCACACTGTTTCAGTCACCATTCTTTTCCCGCCTCGAAACCATCCTGTCAACTACATCATTTATCCCAGCTCTCTGAATTCACTTGGGCAAAAATCATTGTAAATATTTTGAATGCTATTGAATGAGTAGCATTTTCCTCCAAATAACTATCATTATTATCATCTTAATATCATGTTTTCCTTACATTAGAATTCTAATTTTATGTATCTCAAAGTACCACAGAGTATTATTGGTTTTCAAAATCAAATGCTAATTAATTGATTAAGTCTACTTAAAAAAAAAGAAAGAAAGAAATCATTCTGTATTAAGGGCTGAACATGATAGTCATGTGATTTCCAGTCATACCCAGATGACCAAAGGTTTCCATGCCCCCCCCCTTTTTTGATAGCCTGACTTTTGATTCCAAATACTTTGGGGAAATAATCCTAACCTCAGTCTCTTGAAAATCAAATTTGTAAATCATATTTCCCTTTGAGAAATGTTCTGGGTTTTGGTCTGTGGAGCTGTTGTTTAATCTTCTGAGGTTGTACTCAAATATGGGCTATCACAGTTCAGTGTACTGAAGGCTACATAGAAAATATAATAAGATTGGATTCCCTTTATTGGGTTCTATCTGGATCCCAGATAGAAATTTGTTATTTGCAATAACTTGAGTTGCCCATGATATCCCCAAGACTAAATTATCTACCATCACCAAAGCCCAACCCTAGTAGGTCACTGCTTTTGGCTTTCAGTGTCTATGGACTTCCTTCAGGGAGCTCTGAGCCCAGTCTAAGTATTCTCATGGCAAGGCAAATGAATCTGTTATTCCTCATTTATTTCCTAACATTTTAAACACTGCTTTGGACCTTTGTATGAGCCCCAAGCCCATTCACTATCCACTTTGCCTTTGATACTCCTAATTCACCGAGTCCCCGACATGAAATTTCACAGGTGTTTCTCCCCCCCCCCAATATCCTCACACTCATTTTCCTCTTTCTGTAGCCAAAGAAGCATCTCTGTCCCTCTTAACCCAACACCCTTCCCTACTTCCAACTTCTCCAACTTTTTGCACTTATTCCCTTTCTGGTATATTTAATCTCTTCACTGATGTTTTCCCTCACCTCCAAACTTGTCTAGTTCTCCCTATCTAATATCTGTAGCTTCTATTTAATGAGGCTTTTCTGTTGTCTTGAAACACCAAAGGCAACTAAATTGTAGACTGGATAAATCATTGGACTTAACTAAGACTTGGGAAGATGGGTTCAAATCCTGCCTCGGACACTTACCTAGGTGACCCTGGGCAGGCTACTTAGCCTCTTGGTTCAGATTCCTCATCTATAAAGTTAAGGCTTCAAGTCTGATGATCCCTAGGTTCTCTTCTAGCTTTAAATATACAGTCTTGTGGACAGAAATCGTGGCGGCGAAGGACCCAGGTATTTAAAGGAAAAGCAGTTGTCTAAAAGCCTTCTAATGTCAAGCTGAATTAAGAAACCATTTCTGTGGTTTATAGAAAGGACACAAGCTTGAAGGAAAAAAAAAAAAGATGTGAACTCTGGAGAATTATGAAAATATCTATGGCAGAGCAGGGAGAAGGAAAAAGTCTGTTTTTTTTCCATTTTGACCTGAGAATCCCCACTAATGGCAGCTTTTGAGAAAACTCCAGAGGTGGTCGGTGACCAGAGAACCTTTGGTGAGCAGCCTATTTAAGCATCAGAATAGACCATCTTTTCCCAGTTAGCTCACTGAACAGCAGTGAAATTCAGTGAAATCTGTGTCCCTGTATATACATAGAAGCAGGATGCTGGAGACTATATTTCCTAACAAGCTTGGGTGGGGAAATGTCAAGACAAAACTGGGGGGGGGGGTTCAGACCCAAGGAATCCACCACTTTGGAATTATAAAACCAATAGTGTTGACTTCATTTTTACTTATACCTAAGGCTTTTGGTATAAGATTTTATTTTTCAAATTTTCTTCCTTCTTCTGTTATTTCCCACCCCTCCCAAAAACAGTAAGCAATCTGATATAGGTTGAACATAGGCAATCCTTTTATACTTGTCATGTAGTACAAGAAAAATCAGGCTGAAAAAACCACGAGACTAAGAAGCAAGCAAACAAAAAGGGTGAAAATACTATGCTTTGCTCCACATTCAGTCTCCATACTACTCCATTTTCCATCCCAAGTCTATTGGAAATGTCTTGGATCACTGCACTGCTGATAAGAACCAAGTCCATCACAGTTGATTATCTCATGATATGGCTATTTTTGTATATAGTGTTCTGGTTCTTCACTTCACTCAACATCAGTTCATGTAAGTTTCTCCAGGCTTTTCTGAACTAGCCTGCTGAATAATATGCCATTATATTCATATACCATAACTCAGCCAATTCTCAAATTGATGGGCATCCATTCAATTTCTAATTCCTTGCCACTAAAAAAAAAAAAAGCTGCTACAATTTTTTTTAACATGTGGGTCCTTATTTTATGATCAAAGGCCATGCAAAGTTTGGGGTATTATTCCAAATAACTCCAGAATTTTGCCATATACTCTTAAGGGATGGATTGGTCGTTACAGGTCATGTTCAACCCCTCACTGTTAGCAAATATCTAAGATGACTGGAATAGATGGGGTTAAGAATCTACCGAAGAGCAGTTGAGTGGCCCCTTAAGAGAGAAGTACCAGGGTATTGAGAAAAAGTTGTGGCCTGGGACACCCAAATATTTGGTCCTAAAAGTGAGTCAGTCTTAATTACTCATAGTAAGCAAAGCTGGAACAAAAAAAAGTGGTTCAGCAACCAAGACTTTTTTTCCCCCCAATGTTGACTTTTTTATTAAAGCTTTTTATTTGCAAAACATATGCATAGGTAATTTTTCAACATAGACTCTGTTACAATTTTTTCCCTCCTTCCCCCCACCCGACCCCTCCTGTAGATGGCAGGAAGTATAATATGTTAATTATGTTAAAATATTTGACAGATCAAATATGTGTATATATATTTATACAGTTATCTTGCTGTACAGGGAAAAAAAAAAAAAAACCTGAGAAGGAAAACATAATGTAAGCAAACATCAACAGAGAGCATGAAAATGCTACGTTTTGGTCCACACTCAGATCTCACAGGCCTATCTCTGGGTGTATATGGCTTTCTTCATCACTGAAGAACTGGAACTAGTTTGAAACATCTTGTTGAAGAGAATCATGTCCTTCAGAATTAATCATCATATAGTCTTGTTGCCGTATATAATGATCTCCTGGTTCTGCTGATTTCACTCGGCAAAGGCTTTTTTTTTTTTCTAAGCATGAAAACCAGAGCAAAAACTCATTTAGTCTCATTCTCTCTGCATTTAGTCTGCATTCTCTCTAATCTGGTTTTGAAAAAATCTATAGAGGAGCAAAAATTCATCAAAAAGATAAATTTCTATTAAATGTTTCATTGAAATCATTTCACACTTGGTCATCAAGGGTAATGGATGGACCTGCCTTGTCTAAGATGCTTAGTGATGAAAGCGTTTGTCAAGGATTCCCTGCTAAATTTAGTAACAAATGACACAAATTTCCCAAGCAGATCGCTCACCCTATACTTGGGATGTTAGCCAAAGGACCAGAAGAGTTCACTTGAACTGGTTTCTTACACCCCTGGGCAAAATCAGTCATTTTCTTAAGCCAGCCTCTCAATGTCCCAGTGAAGAAAAGAGAAAGAATGAATAGGGGCTTATGAAATAAGGTTTATTATTTAGAAATTCTTTACAGTTATTAAGTCAGATACAGCCTGGACCCTACAAAGTTGAGCCCATAGAAATCAATGTGCATCTGATATGTAAATTGAAAAATAATGACCCAAAAGAATAAACAAAAAAACAATTTTATTCTAAATAGAACCTTTAAAAAAAAAAAAAAGCTTCCAAGTTTGGAAAAAGCTAATAACCAAGATCTAACATTTTCCTTTAAAAAAGAGAAACAAAACAAGTATAAGTAGAGTTAAGATGGAGTTCCATTTATGGTTTAACAAAATAATTTTAAAGAAATATTTTCCCAAGAATGTTTTATTACCTGACAGGGTAAAATTCCTACTTTCTGTTCAACATGGGGTCTTTTTCTTCATCTGCAAAGGTCTAAAATATCTCAAACTTTTTCAAAAGGGGCAGGAAGGAAGGTTCCAGAGGTGCCGATTGGAACACTGGGGACCAGCGGCCACTTCGTCCATGACAAGGATGTCCAAATCTCCCTTCGCTTTGGGGGACTGGGCTGTTAGCCATCTGGGGAAATTAACTGCAGAATAGAAATGAAAACATTGATGATGTCCGGGTAGAGATTCAGGGCAGCAAAGATATATTCTTCAGGACTACTGATGGCTCTGTCCCAGCATAAGCTGTGTGTCCAACACTAGGTACTTAAATGAAAAGGAAAAGAAGTCATCCAAGTGTTTTTGCCTTTTAAATTTTTCTATCATTCTTATCCCAAAGGTATAGTTTTTTATATAATGTCCTTGAGCTGGGGTACGGGTATAGTAACATTTTCAAAGAACTAACAATGGCTATATCAAGTGCTAGATAAAGTTATGAAGATCTGAGTTCAAATCCTTCCTTAGATACATAATTAACTGACCCTGGACAAGCCATTTATCCTCTCTCAGCCTCCTTTTCCTCATCTGTGAAATGGGGATAACAAAAATACCTAATTCACCAAGTTACAAGGACCAAATGAGAACATATGCATCAAACACTTCCTGACTGTGGGACCCTGCCTGACCACTTAATCCCATTTGCTTTATTTCAACTGTAAAATGGGGTTAATAATAGCCCCTACCTCACAAAGTTGTTATGAGGATCAAATGAGATCAGATGTATGAAATACTTGGCACAAGGTCTGACACACAGTAGGTCGTTTCCTTCCTTCCTGGCACAAGGGCAGTAAGAGCCCTAGCACCTGCACTGCCCATGACCACAATGTGCACAGGTGCCCCCTCCATGCAGCCTTTCTTGCTTGCATCCCAGATGAAAGCGATTTTCCCATCTCAGATTTTTCTTTAGCATTTAAATCTCTCTTCTACTGGTCTCATTGTGTCTTATATTGTACTTGTTTGTGTTTGTTATAGAAATCAAACACTTATTAAGTGCTTGCTATGTGCCAGGGGTCTAACTCTATTAAAAACAAACAAAAAAACCCTCAATATGAAATTCTACCCTGCAGTTAAAATAATCAACTTCTCAAGTATGAGTGAAAAGGGAGAAGTCTGGAGGAACCAGCCCAAGAAGTCAGAGCTGTCCTGGAGGTAGTTAGCTCAGAACAGACAAGAGTTTGGCCACATGCTGGACCCTGGTCCTGCCACATTTGGACTGCAGGGCTTTCTCCCACACTGATTTCTGACTAGTTAAAAGAAGCCATTCTTTCCCCTATTTTTTTTCCTGAGGCAATTGGGGTAAAGTGACTTGCCAGGGTCACACAGCTAGGGAATGTTAAGTGTCTGAGGCCAAATTTGAACTCGGGTCCTCCTGACTTCAGGGCTGGTCCTCTATCCATCTCACCACCTTGCTGCTCCTCCCCTATTTCTTATCTAGTTTTAATCCCTGATTGGATATTGCCTCAAACTGAGACCCCAGTTAAAAACCTGAGCTTAAAAAGGCCAAGTTCTCCTACTGCATCCAGGGCCATCTCTGGTTGTTCTGATCTGTATCTGCCCACTGGGCCCAGAGGAGACAGTGAGAGCAGGTGACCTTGCCCAGTCCTCCCTCCCTCAAATCCAATTCACTTGCGTGTCATGGTCCTCTCTGAGGACAAATGACAGACTGTGCTTTTCAGTTCTGAATGTCACACTTTAGGAAGAACAAAGTATGTCCCAACAAGACCGATCAGGATGATGGACTAGCCAGGGTCTGGAGTCTTAGAGGCAGGAGAGCTGACCACTCATCTTTGGGGCTGCCATGGAAGCTTTGTTCTTTTAGCCCCAGAGGACAAAAAGTTGGAGCGATAAGTGCTGTTGATTTAGGCTCAAAAGAAAGAAATTTCCTAACAATGAGAGCTCCCCAAAATATGGAGTCTCCCTTGGGTGACGAGTGCCCCCCCATTAGAGGTCCTGTGAATGATCACTTGTCAGCATGATGGGAACAGGAAGGACCTCGGAGATTCTATTTGTTGTCTGAGGGGAAAGTTTGTTTACAAAAGTGCCCCCAAAACCTCTCTCGTGTATAAGGAAGTTGCAAAATCTGCGCTCTCTACAACACATATAAACTATCAGGATTATGAAACAGTTTTCCAGAAAATGAAAATGTTGATTAAGTATAAATCTAGACAGGCCAGAATTATTCCAAATCACTACAATGCGGGCCAACTACAATGCCACTACCATGTCTTTTCCCATTTTTTTCTTCTAGGGTAAATTAGCTCTGTCAGACAGAACAGAAACCACATTTGGGATGATGCGCTGAACAAGATCTCAATGGGCCTCTCCAACCTTGTCCGATTATTGAACGGTACCAGGCTGAGACTATCTAGCAGCAGAGGATGCTGTTGTAGGGGAAAGCCTTCCTGCTTCGGCCCCTCTGCGTCTCACACCAAAGAGGTCTGCTTCCCCACCCTTCCAAGTGGTCCCCTCAAACAGAGCCTTCTCCTGCCCACTGATTTCTGGGGAAAAGATCTTCACCCAGAGGACGCGGGGATCTGCCTCTGTCAGTGGGAGCGTCCCACAGGGATCACGCCATGGGGAGGCCATGGTTTCAGACTTCAGTCGGACAGCTTTTCCATCAGATGTGGATGTTCACATCTGGGCCAGGATGCTTCTAACAAAGCCCCTGTAACATCAGACACAGAAAAATGTCCGGCTGTCATTCCCCAAGGCCCAAAATCGATCCTTCTCGACTGTCTTTTGCCAAACACGAGTGAGCATAAAATACTAAATATTCCAGTCTAGTGAGGGTCATCAAGTGCTACATCAGAGGGAACAAACCCATTAGTCCCAGGGGGCAGAGTTCTTCAAAAGCTTGCTCCCACTAAGGTCGGCTCGAGCAGACATTTGCAGGACAGGCCTCTTGTTTCTAATTGTGATGGCAAAGGCATCCGAGAGGCTCCGGAGCAAGCTGGGACGCTTGATTTTTTCAAGACTTTTGTTGCTGTTCTGCACCGGCAAGCACCAGTTAACAGGGACTTAGTATGACCCAAAGGGACGCGATAATGCAATAAAACAGCTTGCTGTAAGGAGGGACGTTTCAGGAGCCGAGCCGGGAAGATTCCTGGCTTGGGAGACTTCAGAGGCCATGCTGTCCACTCCGTCACCCTGTGCTCTCAGGCTATCAGGCAAGAGGCCCACGGAGGCCAAGTGACTCATAGGGTCACCGAGGCAGGACTTGAACCCAGGTTTTCTAACATCAACTCCAGCACTTTTTCCAAGACTGCGTCCTGCTTCCAACTGGTCTGTCCATTTAACTCCGGGCAAATTCAACTTCATCACTGGAGGAAGAGTGGGGGAGGAGGAGGAGGAGGAGGAGGGAGGAGCAGCAGCCGCTTCTGGGCATGGATCCAGTTGGGTCTCCTAGAAACTCTCTCCTTGAACTTGACAGGAGTCAAATAGCCCACAGCTCTTCAGCACTAACTGGATCATTGTGTACCGAGAAAGATCTGGTGATCACAATGACCAGCAAGCTAAATGTGACACTCGTGGAGCACCAAGGTGGGAAATTAAGCCCAATCCGGCTCTGTATAGTCACACACACGCAGAGTTAATGACACACCATCAGGTGGATGTGGGTTTTGATTTATTTTCCAAGTATCGAGGGATAGATTTGACTGTTCTATCCACTCCCCTCGACCTGTCCCCCTCACGAGGGGACAAGATCCCTGGCCATGTTTCTCTAGGGACCACATTCTAAACAGCTGGATGAATGTCACCCACCCCCTAAATGCTGCGGGACGTAGTGAAAGAACTGGCCAGCGCTGGTCAGCTTCCTTGCCCTCTCTGACCTGCAGTTCTCTTGTTGGGGGGAGATGGGGAGACACCGGATCTCTACTCTAAGAGGTGGAATAGGTCAGTCCTTGTGAGCTGGTCCGGTGTCCTCACTCTGGCCTCCATGCTGCCTCCCCCCAGTCTCCTCCCTCTCATGGTGGCCCTGCCACCCCTTTGCCCTTTACTATGTGTGTCTGGAGGGGTGGCCATTGAGAGAAAGAGTAGAGAGTAAGAGTGGCTGGAGCAATTCTGGTCAATCCCATCTCAAGGGACCATCCCTGGGCCTGGCACAGGCTTTGGTCTCCCTACCCAAAGTATCACACCCCTCCCCCCATCCATCCACCACTCAGCTGCCAAAGTGACTATTTGTGAAGCTTAGATGTTTGCTCCCTTCTTTCAGCCTTGGCCCGCCACAGGAAAAATCAACATCTGGACTTAGGCAGAGCCGTATAGGTTCTGGATGCAGGCCCCTCACTAGAGCTCTTTCCTGGGCACCACAAGTGGGCTCCCTGCAGGAGCAGCCAAGACCCCCCCCCAGTCCCAAGGACTCAGAGCCTACCTGGGGGGCTCTCCTGCCCAGCTTAAGCAATCAATGCAATCGAATCACCTACTTCTTTTTAAAAGCTTGTGAAAAGAAAAAAGGAAAATGACTGTTTCCCATAAATCAAGGGTGGCAACACAAAGTAGGGAGAGATTTGGGGCACTTGGGGCACAGCGAAAGGAAGAACCAGCAGTGGGGGCCAGCACCAAGAGAGTGAGGGCCGAGTGGACCACTGGCACTGATGCCCTCTGAACTGGGAGGAAGGCAGCCTTGGGCCAGGAGCCTGGCATTGACCCCCCCCAAAAAAAAAACCTGATTCTGACACAACCAAGTAGCCTCCCCTTCTCTCCACTCATCCCAAATAGCCCTAATTCATGCCCTTTCCCCTGGCCCCCTGACAGTGATGAGAGCCCCCAATTTTTTTCCTGCCCCCCATTTCTCCTTCATCTTTCAAGCAGCTACTGATATTCCGGTGGGGCCATATCCCACCCCTCCCTCCTCGGCTTCAGAAGTATCGCTGGCTCCCCATTGCCTTGAGAGCAAACTCTCCTGCTGGGCAGGGAACCTCCTCCTGGGGTGCCTCCAGCCTCTTTCCAGGAAATTTAAGCAAAAACACCCCAGTCCTGGGATTCTTCACTTTTGGGGGGGGCACAGGCCTCTCTGGTCAAACTCAAGGACTCCCCAGAATATTTAAAATACAATAGAAATACAGAAGAAACTTATTGAGATCATTGAAATTCAGTGATTTAAAAAAACAACAACAAAAAACCACGCCCCACCCCCAGCAAAACCAAGCTCATGGACCCCCAGGT
The DNA here is from genome assembly GCA_023553655.1 of Myrmecobius fasciatus. Lineage (NCBI taxonomy): Eukaryota > Metazoa > Chordata > Mammalia > Dasyuromorphia > Myrmecobiidae > Myrmecobius > Myrmecobius fasciatus. The sequence continues at coordinate 207,825 of JAJPUD010000656.1, forward strand.
GAAGAATCTCTGCTATGGCCAAACGAGTTTCCTTTTCTGTCCTCCCCCCCTTTTGCCTTGACCCTCCTACACTTGCTCACCTCTGCCTCTATCCTCCCTAAAGCCAGTGGTAGACATGTTAGACTGAAACAAAGCAGTTAACAAAGAACTACCAAAGGGGCATGATCCCTGCCAGTCCCAGAGATTCCTCTGTCAACAGGCAAGATGCCGGGTCTCTCTACAACTAGATGCAGGAAAGTGTTCTGTTGTTCCAATTAGCCTCCTGAACATTAGGGTTTCCCACCAGGATTTTGTTCATTGTCAGAGGTCCTCAACAATGAACACAAGCATCCATCACACTCGATGCCATGTATTTCGCTGACTATTCTTCCTGGATGAAAGCTTTATTCAACTTTTCTCTCAATTTAGAGATGTTCTGTTGTCTCTCAGTCGTCAGAGACTCCAAAAGCACAAGGCAACAGGTAAGCACGAATCACAGCCAAATGGCAGCAGGCAGAACATAAAACTATCGGTAGCATTCTTAATGGAACCGTTATGTACCAGAAAAGTTCTGCTGGGATTTGTTCTGGTCTCAGTGACCCCAACATGTTCAGAGCTCAGCAGATAGTTTCAAGTTTCAGATTCCCTTGAGAAGAACTTGAAAAGCGTTCTAGATTGTATATTGCCAGCAAAGTTAACAACCCCCTCAGTATTGTACTTTTTTTTTTTGTATTGTACTTTCAAAGTCTCTACCTCGGTTTGGTTAGATCCTGGTAATAAGACCCTATGCTAAAAATAAAAATAATATTTCTTTCCCAGTATTTGAGCCACCATGGAGAGTTTTTGACTCCTGGCTAGGTATACTGATGTATAGACCTATCTGAAGGGACCCATCACCATCAATATATTGCTTAGGTTCTTGCTATTGCTTTCCAGTCCCAGTGATTTGCTAGTAACTTATATTCTTCGTTGGAAATACAATAGAGATGCTTAATACTTGGTGACATCTGCAGCCATTCAGGGCTTGAAGAGTCTGTGTCTGACCAACTCTATGGTCCCTTCTTGATCCATGTGTCCAAAATCACATTGACCTTTCATGACCATAGAGCAGCATGTACTGGGCAGCTGGCACTATATGTAGAATCAATGGTAGGATAGTGCAGTATGTACTGCAGCTCCAACTTCTGCCAGTCTTCTCAATAACAGATGACTTTTAGGAGACTGGCTGTTGAGCCCCTTAGCATCCCTGCCTTGCCTCAGTCTGTATCACTTCATCATTCAGTCAAGCATACATGAACTAGGCAAGGAAAGTTGGCGAGACTCATGCTGCTGGCACAGACTGGTGGAAGTCCCCAACTTTGTAGTTTGGGGTGATTGTATCACTTTCTCCACAGCATCCTGTGGTCTTCTGGACAGTGGATCTATCTCCATCCATATTAGTTCTTCCTAGTCAGCAGTGAATACTGAACTCAAAGTTAGCTAGCATCCTTGGCGAACAGCAGCCAACTTGGCACTAGTCAGAAAATAAATAATGAATTACTGCCGCTTATACTTGAAACCATGTTCCAAAAGGCATTGTGGTCCTTAAAGTCTCAAGGAGAGTTCCCTTTAAAGCCAAAAATTTCAGCTTGTGGGTGGGAGAACAGGTCTCAACTGTCACAAAGCAATGATGGCAAATGCAACTAAAATCACATGGACCACCGGTCCCTCGAGGCAGGGCTTCTCCCACACTGTCATCATGAAGATACAGAGCAAAAGGCCACATCTATCCTCAGGCAGAGCCCGAGCTACTGAGCATCTCCCCATTTTTCAGGCTCAAGGGAGATTACACTCTACGACCCAGGGAACTGAAAACATTTCAATCCCGTCTAAGAGATATTGGTCATCTGTCTTCTGCCAACATCCCCCGGAGTCAGACTGCCATCAGACTTGGAGAGAGATTTCTTGGACGTTTATACATATGTAAAAGCAGCCTGACAACACTCACACTCATCACTCATATACAAGTTGTATGCTGTCGTTGGCCAAGGTCGTTCTTTGACATCCGGAACGGGTAAAAGCCCAACTACACTTTTGGTGTTTAATCCTCAGTGCTGTGTTTCATCATATCTCTGTGACCCCATTTGGAGTTTTCTTGGCAGAGATTCCCATTTCCCTTTTCAGCTCATTTTACAGATGAGGAAACTGAGGCAAACAGGGTGATGTGACTTGCTCAGAGTCACACTGCTAGTGTCTGAGATCAGATTTGAACTAATGAAGATATTGTGATCAGGACTAGTCTATCCACTGCATCACCCCTTGCCCTTTCTACAGTACAGATTTGATCAATATTACCCCTTTCTCCCCCATTTAAACTCCAGTGGCTCTCTTCCTTCTAGGATCCGATATAAAATCTATTTTGCTTCTAAAGCCCTCCAAACCTGGCTCCCTTCCATCTTTCCAGTTTTACAACTACTCTCCGCCATAACCTGCAATCCATCGGCAGTGCCTTCCCTGTACTGCCTTCCTTAAGTACCAACTTCTCTACATGTTCACCGGCTGACCTCCATTCCTGGAATTGTCCTCCCTTCTTGTGAGCCTTCTAGTTGCCCCTGGTTTTCTCTAAAACTTGGCCAAATGCTTTTGATCCTGTAGTCTCACTACTGGGTCTAGATCACAAAGAGATTGTTAAAAAAAAAAAAAACAAGTTTGTAGCACTTTTTTTGTACTGACTGGCAAGAGACTGGAAACTGAACGGATGCCCATCTGTTGGGGAATGGCTGGATAAATTATGGCACATGAATATAATGGAATATTATTGTTCCATAAGAAATGAGGAACAGGCTGATTTCAGAAAAGTCTGGAAAGACATTATGCTAAGTGAAGTGAGCAGAACCAAGGAAACATCATACAAAGCAACAACAAGATTGTGTCATGATCAACTGTGAGGCATTTGGTGGTTCTCAACAATGTGGTGATTCAAGGCAATTCCAATAGACTTGGCTTAGAAAATGCCATTCCATCCAGAGAAAGAACTATGGAGACTAAATGTGGAGCAAAAAAGTATTTTCACCTTTTTTCTTTGTTTTCTTTCTCGTGGTTTTTTCCCCTTTTGGTTGGATTTTTCTTGTACAACATGACAAATATGGAAATAATACTTTAAAGGATTACACATATTTAACCAATATCAGATTGCTTGCTGTTTGGGAGAGAGGGGAGGTAAGGGAGGGAGGGAGGGAGGGAGGAAGGAAAGAAAATTTGGAACACAAAATCTTATAAAAACGAAATCAAAACTATCTTTACATGTATTTGGAAAAAATAAAATACTATTGAGGGAAGAAGGAAAAAAAAAAAAAAGCTTGGCCAAAATCCTACATTTTGCATGAAATCATTCTGGGTCTCCGTTAACCCTACTGCCTTTTGTGAATATTTCCCACAAAACAATCTAGCCCTCCCCCCTTTCATTCTAGGCTGAAATCTCACACATTCCTAATGATGGGATAGTAGTTAAAAGGCTCATTTTCTCTAAGGTAATTGTACTTTTAGGAGCGCATAAAGAAATAAAGAGTTATGTAGAGGATTAACACTAAAGACAAAGTCCAGGCAATCACAGAGAAGCTGGTAAAATCAAATTGAGGAAAAATAAAATAAGGCACTCAATTAGAATATGCAAACCCCACAGGACTTAGAGAAGTTGCTGGTCATTCTCTCCCAATCCAGTCTTGCCTCCATTCAGTTTTCATGCTGGGGGTTCTACCTTGTTTCCCTTCTACTTAATCAACTCCACCTCACCCTAAATTCATTATCCAGAAGCCTAGTAGTGAATGTTAGAGCAAATTACAGTTTACAAACAAAAACACTTCCCTTCCACTCTCTCATTCAATTTTCCCAATAATCCTGTGACATAGGGAGTAAAAAGAATTGTTGGCTCCATTTTGCAGATAGAAAAACTGTTCTTTCCTCTAGATCATGCTGCCTCAAATCTGTCCATTTGCAGTTTTACTGGTCTAAAAATGATCAGACAAGAATAACTGAGGGGCATTCAAAACAATTATTAGTACAAATAACCTAGACCTGATCAAATAAATCACAATAAAATAAAGAGTGCTTAAAGTAGAAATAGTTTACAATCATCAAAACAAAGTTGTAATAACCACTTTATAATACAGTCATTATTTTGTTTATTTTTGTCAACTCAACTGAAAAAATCCTTCTTTGGCTAGAACACTAATAGTCCTTTCTCCCCCCTTACAGTACTGACATTAAAAAACGCCCTAAAACAAACTACCATTAGATTCTACTCTTGAGTCAGGTCTCTGGACACTTATAAGTAGGCACAGTTTGGTGCAAATGGGCAAGTTTTCTGCTTGTAAGCAAATGTGTGATATGGTATATATTTTTAAATAATATGGATTGAATGAGCAAATCTGAAAAACATCCCAAACTCAAACTTGGATTCTGATTTCTAACTTTTAATGGAGTGTGTTGGATGATACCTACCTAATGCTTCTCCCCATTCCCATCATGCAAAGGATTTGTTTAAGAGCCTACTTACAATGTGACCTCATGAGTATCTAGAAAGGCGTCCAGTCCTTATAGACAGTAAAGTACACATTACTAGAATGAAGTAGGTAGATAGAACCACTATCTTCATGATTCACTAGAGGAAACTCCATGAGCCTAAAAGGGCAAGCTGCTGAATGAAACCTCCCTGCATCTTGACTCCTGGAGAATTTGGCTGATACAGACTTGGGAGTCTCCTGGAGTTGGGGAAGGGGCTCCCAGATACAACCAATGGAGAACAGGTCATCAAACTCTATCCCGACCAGGCTTGAACAGATCTAATCCTGGATCTTAATACTACCTCTGACATTCTGGCAAGGAAAGAATCTCCCCCAAATATTGCTTTAAACAATCTTGAGAAAAGGTGGGGCAGAAATCCAGAAAAAGTATTTTTTAAAGGTTTTGAAGTTCTTAAGGAAGCACATTCATTCTTAGCAATCTTTCTATTTTTACATCTTGATAATTAATCAATTAACCGGCATTTATTAAGCACTCACTGTGTCCCAGGCATTCTACTAAGGATACTGAAGTTTGTTCTTCATTCTCAAGAGAACTATGGATCAGGGAGGTGATACCATGACATGCAAGTGAAGGAAGGTCACCGGTCTCACTTTCTCCTTCAGAGCCACCTGGGTCCAGTGGCCAGAGAGAGATCAAGATGATTGGAGATGGCCCTAAAGGCAGTTGGGAGTCCTTGGCCTTTTAAAGCTAAGACTTTTAAAAAGTCTCAGTTTGACTAAAGCAAAACCCAAACAATGATTGAGGGTAGGTCAGAAATGAGGCAGAGAATGTGCTGCTTCACCTAGTCAAAAAAAAAAAAATATTCATCTGGGATGGAAAGTCCTTCAGGATTTCTGGCCAAAACAAACAATGTCCATTTGCATTCACACTGAGTCAATCAGGCCCAAACTGTGACCCAGTGGGATATAAAGGGAAGACAAAAGAAGCCGTCATTGTCCTGATGGAACTGCCATTTGAGTCCCCCTCACCTTGCCATGTTTCTAGATGGTTTTCATAACAAGCAGAGTATTCAATCATACCTCCTTTTGTCTGTACATCAAAGCGAGACTTCAGGTCCCCAAGGCTGTTCCTCCTATTGCCCACATCACTTCATCAGCGTGATAGAAACTAAAACCGAAGAAGAATGGTCACAGTTCATATACATCTGCAAAAGCTCACACCAAGAAAGCAAATACAGGACTGGAAAAGGAAAGCCAAGTCTGTGACTTACGTGGATACAGCTCCCAGCAATAAGCCTTCTACAAGAGTCTATAAGGAAAGTCAGAATAAATGGTCAAGTCAGTCTACCGAGGTGTGCACTTCTGGAGGGGATGGTTTGGAAGTGGGGAGACTCAAAATACATTGCAGGGTGAAGGCAGGGAAATTAGAGAGCTGACCGGAGTTTTGTGGCTATAGCCATTTCTTAGAACGCACTTAAAATGTTTAACAGTCAGAGTGGTTTGAAATGTTTCATTCTGCCTCACAGATCATAACCAGGAAAGCAAGACACACAAAGACAACCACACTGCAAAAAGGAAAGACAAAGGAGGGGAGGGGTCAGCACAGCCAAGATGGAGGGGAGAAGCCAGGAAGTTTCCCTCAGAAACAAGGCTAAAAATCAAGCCTCTAAATGGATTCTGAAGTGACAGAAAGGGTCCATCTTACTTGGATAAAAAGGGAGTATGGTCCAACACAAGGGCAGTAAGGGAAAACTAACAGACGGCTCTTAGTTACAGCACAACTCTGCAGTGGAGGCCCCTTGGTCCTGGTTTAACAGGACCTCCAGGCCCAGGGTAGGAGGCAAATTGTGAGTCCCAGAACCCTGGCACAATAAGCATAGTTAGGCCAGGTCAACCTAGTGCAGTGGGTATGCCACCAATACCTCAGGCGCCAATGTAGAAAGCTAGTGACTACCTTCCTGTCTCTCAGAAAAAGAAATGTTGGACAGTGTTCCCTGTGTCCTAAGAGCAAAGCTCAGTTTTTTGTTTTTTTTTTAAATGAGCAAAAAGCTAAAAAGAGCCATGACTATAAAAAGCTACTGTGGCCAAATGCCCACATGTGAAGTCTCAAGGGGAGGAATATAAATTGGTTTCAAGTTCAAAAAGTTCTCTTGGAAGAGCTCATTTTAAAAATCAAAAACTGATTTTTAAAATTAAATGAAGTAGAAGAAAAACTGTGGGGAGAAATTAGTTATACAGAATTATGAAAAGTCAAAAACTTGGAAAAGGAAGCTCAAAAATTCACTGAAGAAAACAACTCCTTAAAAAATAGAATTGATAAAACAGGAGAAAAAATTCACTGGAGAAAACAACTCCTTTAAAAGTAGAATTGGCCCTTTGTAAGGATTAATGTTTAGGAATTACCCATACATATGTTTTGCAAATAAAAAGTATTAATAAAAAAAAATAAAAGTAGAATTGGCCAAATGGGAAAAAAGGCAAAAAAAAAAAAAAAAAGCTAAGTGAAGAAAATAATTCATTGAAAATTAGAATTGGTCTGATGGACATGACTCTCTTCAACAATGAGATGATTCAAACCAATTCCAATTGTTCAGTGATGAAGAGAGCCATCTACACCCAGAGAGAGGACTGTGGGAACTGAGTGTGGATCACAACATAGCATTCTCACTCTCTCTGTTGTTGTCGGCTTGCATTTTGCTTTCTCAGTTTTTTTCCCCTTCTTGAGCTGATTTTTCTTGTGCAGCAAAATAAATGTATAAATATATATACATATATTGGATTTAACATATATTTTAACGTATTTAACATGTATTAGACTACCTGCCATCTAGGGGAGGGAGTGGGAGGGAAAGAGGGGATAATTTGGAATGGAATACTTTGCAAGGGTCAATGATGAAAAATTACCCATGCGTATGTTTTATAAATAAAAAGCTTTAATAAAAATAAAAATTAGAATTGGGCAAGTGGAAGCTTACATCTCTATTAGACACCAAGAATCAAACAAAATAAAAAATGAAGAAAATAGAAGAAAATGTAAAATACTTTGGCTTGGAAAATAGATCAGGAGAGAAAATTTAAGAATTATTGAACTACTGGAAAGCCAGGACCAAAAAAAAAGAAAAAAAAAGCCTAGAAAACCTCTTTCATGAAACTGACAAGAAAATTGCCCTGATATCTTAAAGCCAGAAGGTAAAATAGTCATTGAAAGAATCCACCAATCACCTCATTAAAGAGATCCCAAAATGAAAACTGCAAGAAACATTGTAGTCAAATTCCAGAATTATGTCAAAGAGAATATACTGCAGGCAGTCAGAAAGAAACAATTCAAATACCAAGAAGCCACAATCAGGATTACCCAAGACTTAGGAGCCTCTACAATAAAAGGTCACAGGGTTTGGACCATGATATTCTGGAAGATAAAGAACTTGGATTACAACCAACAATCAACTACCCAGGAAAGTTGAGCATTATCTTTCAGAGGGAAAAAATAGACACTCAACGAAATAGGGGACTTTCACACTTTCCTGATGAAAAGATCACAGCTGAACAGAAAAACTGACCTTCAAATACAAGACTTGATAGAAGTATAAAAAGAAAAAGGGAATAATAAAAAAGAAACCCAAACATGTTATTCATATAAAATTAAACTGTTTACATCCCTATACAGGAAGATGATACTTCTAACTCTTGTCAACTGTATCTCTATTAGGCTAGTTAGAAGGGAAAGATAGAAGGTGTAGATATAAATTGACTTTGGTGTGAGGTTATAAAAAAAAATTTAAGGGGAGGGGAAGGATTAGACTGGAGAAGAAAAGAAAAGAGGGAGACAGTAGGACAAATTATATCACATGAAGAAGCACAAAAAATCTATTACAATAGAGGGAAATAAGGGAGAGAATGAACATTGTTTGAATCTTGTTCTCTTCGGATTTGGCTCAAAGAGAGAATAATATACACACTTAGTTGGGTAGGGTATAGAAATTTATCTTACCCTATTGGGAAGTGGGAGAGGAAAGGGGAAAGAGGGAAAGTGAAAAGCTGATAGAAGGGAGGGCAGATTGAGAAGGTCAGAAGCAGAACATTAGTGAGGAAGAAAAAGGTGAAGGAACAGTATAAATGGGGAAAAAATAGGGTAGAGGAAAATATACAGTTAGTAATCATAATTTGAATATGAATGAGATGAACTTTCCCATAAAATGGAAGCAGCAGAGTAAATTAAAAGCCAGAACCCTATAATATGTTGTTTTCAAGAAACATTTGAACCAGAGAAATATACACAGAGCAAAAGTTAAAAAGCTGGAGCAGAATATGTTATGATACAACTGAAATTTAAAAAAAAAAAAAAAGCAGGGGTAGCAATCCTGATCTCAAACAAGCAAAACAAAAACAGATCTTACTGAAAGAGATAAGGAAGGAAACTACATCTTGCTAAAATATGCACCAAGTGGCATAACATTCTAATTTCTGGAGAAGTTAAGTGAGGAAGAAATAAATGGCAAAACTATACAAGTGGGGGATCTCAACCTCCCTCTATCAGATATCAGATAAATTTAACAAAATAAACAAGAAAAGTTAAGGAGGTGAATAGAATTTTAGAAAAGTTAGATATGACAGACCTCTGGAAAAATTGAATGGAATAGAAAGAAATATAGCTTTTTTACACCTCTCAGACCAATTAAGATGACAGGAAAAGATGATGATAAATATTGGAGGGGATGTGGGGAAACTGCGACACTAATGCATTGTTGATGGAGCTGTGAAATAATCCTACCATTCTGGAGAAAATGGAACTATGTCCAAAGGGCTATAAAACTGCATATACCCTTTGATCCAGCAGTGCCTCTATTTGTTCTACAACCCAGAGGTCATAAGAGAGGGAAAAGGATCCACATGTACAAAAATGTTCATAGCAGCCCTTCTTTGTAGTGGCAAGGAACTGGAAATTACGTGGATGTCCATCAGCTGGGTGGACATCCCAAATTTGGACATAACCAAATAAGTTATGGTATATGAATGCAATTGAATATTATGTTCTAGAAGAAATGATGAGCAGGCTGATTTCAGAAAAGCTTGGAAAGACTTACATGAACTGATGCCAAGTGAAGTGAGTAAAACCAAGAGAACATTGTACACAGCAAGAACAAGATTGTGATGATCCTGTGATGGATCTTGGCTCTTCTCAACAATGGGATGATTCAAGGCAATTCCCATGGACCTGTGATGGAAAGTGCTATCTGCATCTAGAGAGAGGACAATGGAATTTGAATGTGAATCATCTTTTTGTTGTTTGCTTATTTTTTTCCTCTTGTATTTTTCTCTTTTGATCTGATTTTTCTTGCATATCATGACAAATATGGAGATATGTTTAGAAAATCACATGTTTAACCTATTAATATATTTAACAGCAAGCAATGTGTCTGCTGTCTTGAAGAGGGGGAACAGAAAAATTTGGAACATAAGATTTTACAAAAGTGAATATTGAAAACTATCTTCGCATGTTATTTGGAAAAGTAAAATACAATTAAAAATAAAAAAATTTTAAGATGGAAAGACAAGGAAACCAAAACTGAACTCTGCAATTACAGAGCCAGAACCTGGCTCTGAGGAAGAATAGAGAAAATGCAGGAGTCTCTCCTTTCATTGTAGAGGTAGGACACTATAGGTGTGGAATATTGCATATGCTGTGTCATCTCTCCTGTTTTTTCCCCTTTTCTTTAAAAAGAATAAAGGATATTATGGCTTGACAGAAGTAAGACTCCTTTTCCCCTTTATTCCATCCTTGAAATTTAAAAATATTGAGGGGGGAGGGGAAAGTCAATCAAAACACCTATTGGGACCTACTCTTCTCTCTTCCTTTAGGTCAGAGCTTACCCACTATTCCAGATAATAGGAATAAAGGCATAAAGTTTAGAAAAGCGTGTTCAGGACATCAGTTCCAGGACTTTTTTCTCTTCCCAAATCCCTCAACTTCTATTGGATGCTCCTAGCTCCTTCTCCTTATGAGTCCCATCAGCTAGACTGGGGCATAATCTCCAGTGGAGATTCTTTCTCCTCCCCAGATGGCGTCCATACAGACAACAAAGGCAAGTTAGCTTTCCATTAGGTGGCTGCTACCAAGTGTTCTATCAGGACACCAGGAGGTACCTGTGGCCAGGGCAGGGGCCACCAGGATCCAGTCTCAAGACAGCTGATGAAATCATTATTCTGTGGTTGTATCAGGGAGATGTATTCATAATAGAGCAAGCGATAGCCTATAGGATATCAGCTTCTTAGGCTCCTTCATACCCCACACACGCATGAGCAAGTAGGTGTGAGTGTTGGGGAGGGGGTGTGCTTATGTGAAGATGGCACTTGTGGGAATACAGACAAATACTCTAAGGGCTTCAAATCTCTCAAGTCTACCTGGAATTTACAATCCTGGCAGAAGAGATCAGGGCTCCCAGAACTACTGTACTCATGAATGCATTTCTTATAGATTTGTGGCGAGATGTTACCTTTCAGGCTATGTCACTAGTTGATCCAGGATGTTCAGGAGCCATATCAAATCAGGCATTCTTCTGTCTCCAAATATTCCGAGAAAAAAAAATCTCAATGGTGGCAGATGAGTGGGAAAAATCCCCTTCTGAAAGAGTTTTGGGTGCATAGAACCTGGGGGGAAGGGATAATCTATATCCATTGTATACTTCTGATAATCAAGTCCATCAGTTTCTTGAGAAGCTTAGTTAGAATGGAGGTTGCCATCTTGGAATACAACTGAAGGACATTTCTCCTTTTATAAACTTTCTTGAAATAAGATGGATGTGAATGTCCCTATAAAATATGTACACCCTCATGGACTAAGTTTATAGTGTGTGACTTGTGTGGGGCAGTAATAGATAATTCTCTCTAAAGGAAAGAACAATTTTCACCTTGAGGGAGTAGGAGAAAGTTGATGACTAGATATTTGCTCCTTCCCTTGCCTATCACCAAGAGGAATATTGGGTTGGATTTAGATCTTTTTGGTTACTCAAATATTGCTAGTATAAGGTTTCTCTACCTTATGTTCAGAACATAACTTTCTTTCCTTGTTGCTAGCTGACCTTTGCCAGCTTAACTTTTCACCAAATGCTAGTTATATAAAAGATAATCGCAAAGAACAAGGAGACCAAGGTAAGCTCAGAATTGGTACATAATTTAGACAAAGGGTGATACCATATACAAATTATTGCAACACAAGAAATTATCTGATAGATCTATGATAGGGGAAGAGTTCATGATCAAACAAGAAATAGGAAGGTCCACAGGAAGTAAAATAGATAATTTTGATTACATAAAATTAAAAAGCTTAACAAATGAAACCAACAAAGTCAAAATTGGGAGAAATAACAAGTTTCCCTGATTTCTAAATTATATAGGGAATTGAATCAAATTTACAAGAAAAATGTCATTTCCCAATTGATAAATGGTCAAAGGAAGTAAATAGACAAGTTTTCAGAGGAAGAAATCCAAGCTATCAATAGTCATAAGAAGAAATAATCTATTTTTTTGGGGGGGAGGACAAGACAATTAGAGTTAAATGACTTGCCTAGGTTCACACAGCTAATAAATGTTAATTTATCTGAGGTCACATTTGAACTCAAGTCTTCCTGACTCCAGGGCAGCATGCCTTCTAGCTGCCCCATGTTCTAATTTAAAATATAAACACACAGACATCTCACTATGTACCAGGCACTCTGCCAAGCACTTTACAAATATTTTTTATTTGATGCTCATAACCACCCTGAGAAGTGGGTACTATTATTATCCCCATTTTACAGGGGAGGACATTGATACAAACATGGTTATCTTACCTAGGTTCACACAGTAAGTATGTGAGACTACATTTGAACTTTGGTCTTCCTGACTCCAGGCTAGCACCCTATCCACTTTGCCTTCTAACTGCCTCTAAAGAAATGTAAATTAAAACAACCGAGATACTTCACATTAATCAAATGATCTATGATGAAAAAAAATGGAAAATGACAAATGCTGGAGAGCTTGTAGGAAGACAGGTACCCCAATACATTGATAGAATTGGAACTTACCCTACTATTCTGGAAAGTATTTTAGAAAATTGGTGTCAAACTGTGTTCATCCACTTTGATTTACACAAACCTAAACCTTTACAAGGTCTATACCCCCAAAGAGATTAAAGAAAAAGGAAAAGGATTTGTGTCAAAAAAAAATATTTATAGCAGCGTTTTTTGTGGCAGCAAAGAACTGGAAACTGAGGGAATCTATATCAACTGGGGAGTGGCCAAACAAGTTACAGCATATGATCATGATAGAATACGGAGATGATTTTAGAAAACCCAGGGAAGACTTGCATAAATTGAGGCAAAATGAAGTGAGAAGAACCAGGAGAACAATTTATACATGATAACAACAATTTTGTAAAGATAATCAACTCTGAAAGACTTAGTAACTGATCAACACAATGATTAATCATAATCCCAAAAATCTCATGATGAAACATGTTATTCACCTTAAAATGGAAAGCTGATGGGCTCAAAGTACAAAATAAAACTTCATTTTCTTTTCCTTTTTCTTTCCTTTTTTTTTTTTTGACATGAGTAACAGTCATTCGTTTTACATGGCTATCCATATTTGTAATGAGTTTTGTTTTTCTTGCTTTCTCATTGGAATTCTCTTTTCCTTCCTTCACCCAAACTGAAAATAAAATAAAACTGAAAATGCTGAATAAACAAATGAAATAAAGAGTGAATGTTATATATCCAAATAAAATAACAATTGAAGTTCTATAGATTAGATTATACCCAAAAAAATATAAGAATGAATAAATTCTTTAACTAGGAATGAAAGCAGGTTTCAATGCAACCAAGAGAGATCCCAATTTTATTCAAGAAAAATCTCTCTGCAAAGTCTCTAAGGGAGAGCAATTAAGAAATCAGGGACATATTGAGAAGTCAGCTTCTCTTACAAGTTTGCAGCTTCCAAAGTCTTTTTTGTCCCTCTCCTAAAGAACATTCTCTCTGCCAATCTGGAATCACAACTTGTGAACAAATTAAAAATACAGCATAGAACCAGTAGCTTTGAGATGTACCTGCCTAAGTATTCTACTGGAGAGGTATAAAACCCTAAAACTTTTAAACTGATTCTATTTTCCAGTTTCACATGACTTTTTTTTAGATATAGTTACAAGCCTATTTTATATTTTACTGCATTTCCTCCATCACTTAACTCATTGGTCTCTTTCCAGAAATTCTTAGTTGATCACTGTCCATACTGACAGTTGGCCTTAGAATGGGGACCTGGCCAACAAGTCTCAGTAGCATGCACATTTGGTGACTGCATGGAATGAAGGGGCCAGATTCACCACTTTGGAGTATGCCCAGGAGCTCCTGACCATTTCAGATCCATTTTTTTGATTGGCCACTGAGCCAGAAGCAGGGATTCACATGAAAGATTCTCATAGGGACAACTCAGTTCTTATCTGAATGCCTTTGAGTGACAAGGTTAGAACTACTGACTGTCCTGTAGAGGGGAAGAATTAGCTAGCACCTGAAGCAGACACTCCCCACCCAAGCTCACATGAAGGCATGATCTCATGGCCCTACTTTTGCTTCTGTCTACAGTGTCTGCTCTTTGCTCAGTAAATTGGAGGGTTGGAAATGGTAGAGATTGGGTTGTACAATCTCACTGGATCTCAAAAGTTCTGGGGATGCGAGTCCGTGACCAAAGTGACCACCAAAACAGTGGTCTGGGACTGATGTAGGGATTCTGTGAGTCAGTTTCTGATAGGCAAGATATCCACCAGCCTTGCCCTGGGAGATCTGACTTATCAGAACGAGAGGGGATTGGGCTAGAAACCCCCAGTTCACACCAGATAGATAATTTTGACTATATTAAGTTAAAAAGTTTTTAAACAAAACTAACGCAGACAAGAATAGGGGGGAAGCAATAAATTGGGAAATCATCTTTACATTTAAGGGTTCTGACAAAGGCCTTATTTCTAAAATACATAGAGAACTGTCTCATATTTATAAGAATTCAAGCCATTCTCCAATAGATAAATGGTCAAAGGATATGAACAGACAATTTTCAGAGGATGAAATTAAAACTATTTGTAGGCATATGAAAAGCTGCTCCAAATCACAAATGCAAATTAAGACAACTCTGAGGTACCACTACACACCTATCAGATTGGCTAAAATGACAGGAAAAGATAATGACGAATGTTGTCGGGGATGTGGGAAGGCTGGGACACTGATGCATTGTTGGTGGAACTCTGAACGAATCCAACCATTCTGGAGAGCAATTTGGAGCTATGCTCAAAAAGTTATCAAACTGTGCATACCCTTTGACCCAGCAGTGTTTCTATTGGGCTTATATCCCAAAGAGATCTTAGAGGAGGGAAAGGGGCCCACCTGTGCAAGAATGTTTGTGGCAGCTCTTTTTGTAGTGGCTAAAAACTGGAAACTGAGTGGATGCCCATCAATTGGAGAGTGGCTGAATAAATTATGGTATATGAATGTTATGGAATATGATTGTTCTGTAAGAAACAACCAGCAGGACGATTTCAGAGAGGCCTGTAGAGATTTTCATGAACTGATGCTCAGTGAAGTGAGCAGAACCAGGAGATCATTATATACGGCAACAACAATACTATATGATGATCAATTCTGATGGACATGGCTCTCTTCAACAATGAAATGTTTCACACCAGTTCCAATTGTTCAGTGAAGAAAGCCATATACACCCAGAGAGAGGGATGTGAAATGTGGACCACAACATAACATTTTCCTGCTCTCTATTGAAGTTTGCTTGCATTGTGTTTCCTTTCTCTGATTTTTCTTTCTTGTAGATACGATTTTTCTTGCACAACAATGATAAGTGTGGAAATATGTATACATATATTCGATTTGTCAAGTGTTTTAACATAATTGACATGTAGTGGATATCCTGCCAGCTGGGGGAAGGGTGGAGAGTAAGGGGGGAAAATTTGTAGCAGAAAGCTTTGTAAGGGTTAATGTTGAAGATTTACCCATACATGTTTTGCAAATAAAAAGTTTTAATTAAAAAAAATTATAGTTGGCCGATAGTAGGGGATCCCAATAGTTTGTTGTTACTCAGACCCCAAGTCAGATCAAGTATTTGCTGAAAGACTAGGGGCACATCAATAAGACTTTACCCTGCATCAGATCACTCAGGAGATACTGAATGCCTGTAGTCCTCAGCCAGAGATTCAAGAAAAAGAAAACACTGAAAAACTAACAAAGTAGCAATAGGACAAGCTCCAATCTTTCCTCCAAAAGTGCACAAAGCTGGGCACTAAGATCAAGTTCAAAAGTCAAAAAGTCAGAAAGTAGGCTGGAAGAATGAGCAAAGAAAAAAAGAATCCCAAAAGTTATTATGGTGACAGGGATGCTCAAGACACACTCAGAAGAAAACTATTCAAGAACAAGAAAAGACTAAATGAATTGGGGGGAAAATCCACATATAGTGGATTTCCTGCCATCTAGGGGAGGGGTGGGGAGTAGGGGGGAAAATTTGTAACAGAAAGCTATGTAAGGGTTAATGTTGAAGAATTACCAATACATGTTTTGCAAATAAAAAGCTTTAATAATATATATATGTATATACATATATACACATATACATATATACATGTATGCACATGTACATGCATGCATGCATGCATGTGTACGGTGCATGTATATATGTGTATATGTATGTGTATATATATGTATATATGTGTATGTAGATGTATATATATATGTATATGTATGTGTGTGTGTGTATATATATATATATATAAAAGAAACCCCCAGTTCACAAAGGTTAGATACACATCATATTTGTTTGGGGAGGAATTAGCTGACAAAGCTAAGAATCAGAACATCATTCTTTGTTCAAAGGAAGTTTTATCTGTTGTTTGCTAGCATAAGTAGCCATGTGCCAACTGGCTGATGCCCAACATTAATCAGCCAATGGCCTGGGCTGCAGCTCCTGGATTCTATTTCTGATTTTATATTCCAGGAATTCCAAACCCCCAACTTTGGAACATCCCATCCACGTGAACTCTCCTGTCTGGACTTTTGCCATAGAGCCCTTCCCAACACCCTTTCTTCTCCACCCCCTTTTCCTCTCCAGCCTCATTCTGCTCCCCACCTTCAGCAGGCCCTCCCTCCACCTCCCCACCTCAACAATACTTGTCATGGGTCATGATCCCAACAGTCACCCAAGCTGCCTTGAGCTATCAGTGGCACCCAGTGGTCAATTCAAGTATTTATTGATACAACTGCTCTTGCTTTCCTCCATTCCCCCCCTCCCATACGCCCCCATCCTATTCCTTTTATTACTCCCAGGCCAAGGCAATCTTTTTCTCTTGGGAGCACATCCTCTTTAACCTTCTCCCCCAGTCTTTTTAATACAAGGCAACAAACATTTCCCAAGCCCCTGTCACAGAGAGGTCCCGGTACAGTAGGTTTTGGAACCGTCAGGGTGTAAGGGGCCAAGCCCCACGGGGGCAGGAATTTTTGTTTGAAGTCCCCCATCTCCCAGCAGGCTAGGGCTAACCCCAAAAGGGCCTCTCTTGTGTTGCCCTTTTCCCCCTTTCATGGTTCAAGCTGTAGCTGTGGAACATCTTTGTTGGGGTGACCCCAGACAGGCAGCTGAGGGAGCCCCTTGTAGGAGCCCAGGGCCAATTCTGGGATGGGATGGAAGGCCTGCTTGGGACTCCCCAGAGGCCAAACAAACACAGCAACAGCAGAAGGCTTTTCATAAGCTCTGCTGATAGCAAACCCTTGAGAAGGGGGTCTACCCAAAACAACACTGCTAGATTTAGTCAAGAGGGCCTCCACATGAAAACTCAAACCTCCTGCATCCTTCCAGAGCATCCCTGTTGCTTTCCAGGCATACCTCCCATGCCACCTCCTCCAGGAAGCTCTCCTTGGTCCCTTCTAGCCGTTAGGATTCTCTCCCTCTTCAAATCTTCTACATTTATTCATGTGCATGTTACATTTCTTTTCTGGCCTCACTCAAGTTACATCTTCCCCTCAGGGTCTAGTGCTGGAAGGTTTGGGGCTGTCTCCTTTCTCTCCCCTTAGCTCAAGGCCCCAGTGGCGTGAAACTCCCTTTTAAAGAGGGCTAGCGACTGACACTCCAAGACCATTTAAAAACTTACACTTAGTAGCTTTTACAAAAGCATATTTAGTTCCAAGACACCACCAGAGCAAACAGACAAACATTTTCCCCAGAACCTCTGGGGCTCCTTTCCCTTACCTTGGTGTCTGGGGAGAAGCAGATTCATAATTTAGCCAAGCTCTGAGATAGCATCGCTCCCACCAGGTTCACATCTAGATGCAGCACAAGTCCTGGGTGAATTCTTCCACTGGAAGGCGATTGTCTAAGAGAGCCCCTCGTTCCCCAGGACACAAAGAACTGACTGAAAAACCGGGACCCTTCTGGGACTCCCCAAAACCTGGGAGTTTCTTCTTCCCACCTTTTGAAACTGCCTCTAAGAGTCAATGAGTCAGTGAGATCCCCAAGAAGCGAAATGAGGCAAAGAGACAGGAGCTGAACTTGATGGGTGTTTTTGAATGGCTGCAAAGCTATTCAAAGAGCCTCCTAAATGTCCACACCTATTCTAGCCTCTTAAATGTTCACACATGCTCTAGCTTCTTCAAGAGCAATGTACCTAGTATTCTCCAAATTGAGACATCATCTAAAGCACCCTGGACATGTTATACATGTGTATATACTACATATACCTGTGTCACTAATATATACACCCATATATATTACCAAATGGAATCTAAATTTCTTAAGGTCAGGGACACTTTCCATTTTGTTCTTGTTTTTGGAGCTAATACAGAATCTAGTCAATAACAGGAGCTGAATAAATATATGTAGAGTTGGATTTTATTGAGTGATGTTTCTGTATTGACAAACAAAAATGTTTTAAGTTATAATATGAAAGCCAGCAGCCTCTTAAAGGTTTCCAGAAATACCTTTCAGAAAATCCTCATTCTCCTCTTGTTAAATCTTTTTTTTCTTAAAACAATAACCTCAAAATGTCTTATTCTATATTATTTTTTTATTTTGCTTAATTAAAAATATTTCAAGTGTTGCCTCTGCCATTAGTCATTGCAAACATACAATATTTCAAGCATGTTAAAATTAAACAGATTTTTTATGGGATGGCCCAGTAGGCTAACATTTATAGCATTTTTCCTGCAAATTATGATTCCCAAAGGTCAAGCAACAGGTTTCTATGATTCAGGATCTAGTGTAAGAAGTTTGATTAGTTGGCTTGAGTCTATACCCAGAAGTTTCCCTTAGGAACCCCACAATTTGGGTTATTTTACCCCCAGCCAGCTTTTTCCTGAGGCTTACAGACTATATTTCATGTTTAGGTCACCAAAAGTACAGGTAAAAGATACTCAGGTCCCATTCAGTAACTTAAGCTAACAGTATCAGCTAAAGAACAGCCTTTATCACTCTTTATTTCACTTCACGTAAGGAATAGAAAAAACATGGGGAATCCACAGAAGCTTATAATCACTCCTCTCTGGACTGAGAGCAGAGGGGTTTGACTCCTTTTACAGGCCCAGGTGTAGCTCAGATCTACAACAGCCTGACCTAATCCAATCTTAACTAGAATTAAAAATCCAGGTTCACCCCAGTCATTGCCTCGGTGCTCTCAGTTAAAAAGGTGCAATTCCTGGATGTCATACTCGGCTGCCTCTGGGAACACTGGTCTACTTTCCCAGTTCTGCATCTATCTGTGACCACTTAGGGAGCTGCACAATTGTAGGCAGTTCATCAAGACAGTAGTTCTCCAACTTCCCCAGTACCATATGTCCCCCAGTAAAGTGCACGGTTCTTTAAACTCCTAGCATCGATCCTTTCCCTGGGAAAAGCACTTTCATGAATCACCTGGTAATCATATTAACTACAAGAAGTTTCCCAGTTTGCAAAGTGGTTCTATTCTAAACATTCATTTGCCAATTGTCTAGCAACTGGAACATATTTTATGGAGGCCCATCCAAGATGGTTTGATGTAAGGGGGTGGGAGGCTGCTGTCTGGGCTACTTAGCCTTATCTAGCATGAGACAGGACAGAAGTACATGGAGCTAATTTGACATTTTAACTCCTTTTTTTCTAATTGTTTTAGAAACTTGGGACAGACATTTGCAAGCACTACAGGATGCATAAGCCTAATGGGACATTGTGTGATTGTGTGTAGGGAGTGAAGGTGAGAGTTAGGAGCACCTAGCTGTGGAAGGAACAAAGGATATGCACATGCACACACACACACACACACACACACACACACACATACACACACATCTCACTCAACAGGGAAAGGGCAGAAGGGGAATTTGATTAAAGAAGGGATTAATCCTGAGTAAAAAACATTCTAAGGATGAACAAAAATTTTCTAGCTCTTTTTGAGGAAGCAAAGGTTGACAATCTGAGGGGGTGCCCATCAACTAGGGAATTGCTAAAAAAAGTTTTAGAATATAAATATGATGGAATATTTTTGTACTGAATTCTTAAAAGCATGAGAACCAACCAAGATTCCAGAGAACTAATTAAGAAACATGCTGTCCCCCTTCTCAATACAGAAGTGAAGGGTTCAGAATGAAGAATGAAGCAAAGATCTGTTTGGACATGGCCGAGGAGGACATTTATTTTGATTAAGTATACATTTCTACAATGAATTTTGCTTTTCTTGGGGAGTGGGAGTTAGGGAGGGAGATTGAGAGGGCAAATCTTAGCTGATTAAAACAAATAAAATATATTTTAAAAGTAAGACAAGTCTGATAACATGACAAAATTTATCCAAGGGATCAAATATAGTAAGTCTGAAGGATTTCTATTTACAAAAATGAAGAGCAAAAAAAAAATTCTCTGGCACTTTATGATGGGCATCTTCATAGCGAGTATAATGATTAGGACAAAAAGTGTTGGGCTAAAAGATAATACTGTTGCATTATTATTAATATCTCACAACTACATTATAAGATAGTCAGCAATATGTAGTGCTAGGGAAATGTAATCATCATTTAGTATATTAAATCATTTTAAATTATCAAAAGTACCACAGCAAAAATGAGGCTTTGTGTGTGTGTGTGTTATATCGGAAAGATGGTTTGTGTTATACTTACAAGAGAATATAAGTGAACCAAGGATTCAGGAGCACCCAAGTTTTCATAGGTATGGTAGTCAGAAAGAAAAAGAGAACTGTGTTTACTATAGGCATTAGAATTCTAAAGAGTATATAGACAGGCAATGATTTCAGACCATCTCAAAGAAGCAAATCATCCTGGGAGGAAAAGAGTAGGCTCCAAGTGCAAGTTCCAAAAACTGTCACTGTCCTGCTCTCTCTACCCTAGCACAGTCCTCATTGCATCCTGATTAGACCACCGCAGTTGTTTTCTAGCATGGTTGCTTCTTTATCTGTCTCCATCCCAATCCTTGCCCTTGTTTCCTCTCTTAAACACTGTCTTCTTTCTGGTTTTAGGGGTGCTGGTCTCTTCTTGGCTCTCCTCCTGCCTGCCCAGTTACCCTTCCTCAGCCCCCTCTGCTGTAGCATTAATCCCAAGCTTCCTAACTATGGCTCCCAAGGCTCAGTCCTGGGCCCTCTTCTTTCTCACTCTCATCAACTTCATCTACTCATATGAGTTTAATTATTATCTCTAGGCAGATGAGTCTGAGATCTCTATTTTTGCCTTCCTTTTTCTCCTCAGCTCTACATTTGACATCACTCAAACCATCTATATTAGATATTTAGAATTGGATGTGCCGGAGACATCTCAAAGTCACCATGCCCTAGAATGAATTCACCATCCCTACTTCCTACATACACACACACACACACACACACAAATAAGAGAATTTACGTCTCAACCTTCTTATTATCATTTACTTAAGATGAGGACACCACAGAGCTGGAATCTAAAAAATCAAGCTTATCAATTGTGTGTCTGGTGTTAACTGGCTAGTTTCCTATTTTATCTAATATATATCTTCCCCTTCTGTCATCTGTTCTTGGTTATAAATTATTATCTTCCTTTATTTGAGCTTTGAAATTCCATTATCTTTATCTTGCTTATGTAACCAAAATCTATAGAAAGCTGCTGAAACTGAAGCTCACTATTTTTTTAAAAATTTGTTCATTGGTGCCTGTGCTCTGAGCATAATAAACTGCAATTTTCCTCTATCTTGCATTATTGACAACAGTACTTAGCCAAAGGACCCTTGGGACATTTTTTGTCCCAACCTTCCTGTCTTCTGCACTTCTTTACTTCTTTTGTGGCCACAACTGTGCTTCCAGGTATCCGGATTTGGGATCTGGGAGTCATCTTTGATTTCTTCATCCCTGTAATGGTAAGATTTGATCATTTTACCTCCACATTCGTTCTCCAATTATACTTCTTATACAAGTCCCTCAAGGTGCTTACAGGACAGGGACTTTCTTTTTGCCTCTATTTGTATTCCAGGGGGAACTGATGGACTGACTGAGTGATAAGAAATCTTCCAGTTGTTGCTCGATTCCTATTTCAATCCCTCCTTTAAAACAATAATAGATTAATTTTCCTTAGGTTCAGATTTCTTTTTCTGACATTTTTCATTATGTTAATATAATTCCTGAATCATTTGCTAAGTATTGTAGGGGAAGAAAATCAATTACCTCTGATCTAATTTAATAATAAATCTAATACCTTTGAGCTGGTCAAAGGATACATCATAGTCACTGATGTGCATAATGCTGATTATAGGTTACTTTAAGATAATGGTTACTTTTAGCATCTTTAAAAAGGCATTTGATTAAACTGTTAAGGAACACATTTACATTGTAAAGTATAACTCTAGTTATTTTGATTTAGAAAGGGCATCATCTAGTTCAATTGTCTCATTTTAAAGATGAGAAAAAAATGGAAGCTTTGAAAATTTACATAACTTGCCAAGATTACAGAGCTGGGATTTTAATCCAGAATTATTAATTCCAAAATCAGCTTTTTGGTATGATACTGTCTTAACTTATCTGCATTATAAGTTTACATTTTTGTACATGTGATTTTCTAAACATTTAGCTTTGCAAGATGAGCTGTATGGATGTTTATACATTTATGTAATTTAAAATGACCATAGGGAGATAACCTGGAAGAAAAAGACCAAATTGAAAAATAAGAATGAGTTGAATGAATCTGATAAATAAAAAAAATAGAATTTACTACAATTTGGGGACGAAAGAGGGTAATGTCAAAGCATAAAGTTAGAAAGCTGTTTTTTAAATAAAATGACTGAACTTTTAAATAGATGCTTAAGTAGGTCAAGATTAGCCAGTTTCCACCAGAAATTTCAGAATTGCTATTTGTGATAATAGGTAGAAAAAGTATATGATGTTGAACAATGATTTTAAAAAATAAGTTGACAGAAATAATGCTAGATGTATTTAATAATTTACTATATAGAAATAATTCTTACTAGAAAATAAAATTGCGATTAATCCTAATA
The DNA here is from genome assembly GCA_023553655.1 of Myrmecobius fasciatus. NCBI lineage: Eukaryota > Metazoa > Chordata > Mammalia > Dasyuromorphia > Myrmecobiidae > Myrmecobius > Myrmecobius fasciatus. The sequence goes on from JAJPUD010000656.1 coordinate 230,813, forward strand.
GTATTATCAACTGAAATGTCAAGATGAAGAATACTTTTCTGATAAAATCTATGGGAAAATATAAATATTACTTTTTATGTAACTATTAAAAATTCAGGAGTGAATTATTTGTAAATATCATCATCTTTTTTTAAAGTTTAAGAAATAGAACTACTTTCTGACTTACTGGAAGAAGCAGAATAAACAAAATCCAAACTATCCAGAACTTTCATGCTTCTTTAAAAGCAAAATTTTTGTTTAAAAATGTTCCTCCTTAAGGGGCCCACATGTGCAAGAATGTTTGTGGCAGCCCTTTTTATAGTGGCTAGAAACTGGAAACTGAATGGATGCCCATCAATTGGAGAGTGACTGAATAAATTATGGTTATGAATGTTATGGAGTATTATTGTTCTACAAGAAATGATCAGCAGGATGATTTCAGAGAGGCCTGGAGAGACTTGCATGAACTGATGCTGAGCGAAGTGAGCAGAAGCAGAAATGAGGAGATCATTATACATGGCAACAATAGTACTATATGACGATCAATTCTGATGGGCATGGCTCTCTTCAACAATGAAATGTTTCACACCAGTTCCAATTGCTCAGTGAAGAAAGCCATATACACTCAGAGAGAGGGATGTGAAATGTGGACCACAACATAACATTTTCATGCTCTCTATTGAAGTTTGCTTGTATTGTGTCTCCTTTCTCTGATTTTTTTCTTGTAGATACGATTTTTCTTGCACAACAATGATAAGTGTGGAAATATGTAACATATATTCGATTTGTCAAGTATTTTAACATAATTATCATGTAATGGATATCCTGCCATCTAGGGGAGGGGTGGGGGGGAAGTTGTAACGGAAAGCTTTGTAAGGGTCAATGTTGAAGAATTACCCATACATATGTTTTGCAAATAAAAAGTTTTAATTAAAAAAAATATTCATTTCTTAAATGGAAATCTTTCTAAAATTGTTACATGGTTCACTTTTTTTCTCCCTTACACAGAATATATTGTAAAAATTTAACCTTTTAGAGATTCAGTACAATCATCATCAGTGTCAACTATCATGCTGTGATGTCCTCAGGGTCCAATGTCATATACAGAGCTCCTCCATGATTTACTAAATGATTGTTGTTATATTAATCTTGGTTTTAACATTTGGGGAATGTGCAATTAAACTCCCTTGTATTTCTTTTTAGAGGAAGGTATTTTCACCAAACTTTGTCTACTCAACTCAACTCAAATGCTCTTGTTACAACTATCGGCAATAAGAAAGGCCGTCTGGGTCTAGGGGTAAGATATAAATCAGGGGAACTGAAGATGGCCCTGGATGCAGTTTGGCATAACAGAATATAATTAGATTCTTGTTTCTGCTTCTGTCTCCTAATACATTGTCTCAGATGGCTCCAGAGGAGAAAATGGGGTTTTTGACCTTGCCCTGCCCTCCCTCACTTCAATCGAATTCACTTGTATGTCATGGCACCACCTCCCTGATGCCATGGATGTCTTTGCAAAGGACAGACAACAACAATAAGAAAGGTGGAGAGAGATGGTGTCTTTTTAAGAGTCACTCAATAAATAAATGGTAATTTCCCCCTCCCCTCAAAAAAACAAAACTACAAATGTCTTGGCTTATAGTGTGTATTAATCACCATAATCATTATAATAGTCAGTGTTCATATAGCACCTACTGTATGCCAGACACTGTGTTAAAAACTACAGGTATTATCTCATTTGATTCTCACAACTACCCCGGGAGATGGGTATTATTATGTATTAGTGTATATAAGTTGTGACTAGACTTAACAGTAATAAATCCTACTCTAGACTTTGTCACTTAATCATTATGTGACTCTGGCTGAGCCATTCTTGCTCCCCCATATCAATTCTCTCTACTGTAAAATAGTCTACAATTGTCCTCTATCTCTGCATTTATAACCAAGAGATAGTAGGCCTTGTATTCCCACTTCTATCTGTGAGTCATTAGAATTACCAATTATTTTTCCAAATATTTTCATGAGTCAACTCTGAGTTGTCCTATTAGCGAGGAATTCCTATTAAACTTCAGTGGTTGTAGTGATTAGAGAAATGCAAATTAATACAACTCTTGAGTACTACTTCACACCTATAAGATTGACTAAGATGAAAATAAAATGATAAAAACTGGAGGGGATATGGAAATACCGGGACATTAATGCATTGTTGGTGGAGTCATAAACTGATCTAACCATTCTGGAAGGCAATTTGGAACTATATCCAAATACCCTTTGATCCAGCAGCCTCACTACTAGGTCTATATCCCAAAGAGATCATGAAAGAGAAAAAAGGACCCACATGTGCAAAAATGTTTGTAGTATTCTTTTTGTGGTGGCAAAGAACTAGGAAATGAGGGGATGTCTACCATTTGGGGAATGGCTAAATAAGTTGTGGTATATTAATATAATGCAATACTATATGAATAATGGAATGTATATGAATGTAAAATACTACCAAGTAAAAAAGTGGTTCTTGCTAAAAATATTTATGAAAAGATTTTTGCAGAAAAACTATTTTCAAAATCATTAATTATATAAAAGTTTACATGGCAACTAATGATGAAGAAACATGACATCTTCCTGCATGCTCCAAATGCTGAGTCATATATGATAAATTCAATGTAGTGTTTCTTTCCAGCTCTCTTGGCTTGAAAGACTAGAAACATTTTCTGACTTTTTTTTTAAGTGGATACTGCATAATTTATTCAAATGATCAAAGATGAACTGGAAAATGTAAAAGGCTTTATTACTTAAATAGCTAGATAATTTTGGTAACACAGTGGAGGCTGAATTAATTCTGTGAGCTGAGAGAATAAAAGGAAACAAAATAGTTAGGCATTTTGTTTGTATTATGTTGATTTCTATTTGTTAATATGATGTCCTGCAAATGTTAAGCTTTTTCTTATATGCATTTTTAATTCCTTAGCTACATCATGAACTTTTGGGAGGTACAGATTTCTTCCATTTCTTGACATTATCTATTAAAATATTCTGGACATCCTGGGAACAAAGTAAATATTACTGAATGTGTGAAAATTTGAAGTGACAACTCTGGTTTCTATTTATAAAAGATACATTCTCAAAATCTGAAAGTCCATAATGTGGAAGACATGGAGATAAATATAGGTATTTTTCCATATGGCTTTTGGTCATGAGAGGGGCATAGGATTTCAAAAATCGGTATGTTAAATTTGGTACACATATTTACTTCTTTCAAGTTGCTATATATAAACTACAGATGTATAAGTATTAAATTTGGCTAATAAATAAAATAATGTACTTATATGACTTAATAAAGCCTACATTAATAAAACAGGGACAAAGTTGACAAAAATGAAAATGAGAAACATTGAAGGGACTGCAGGAAAATAAGCCCATTAATGTACTTTTGGTAGAGCTGTAAATTAGTTAAGCCACTCAGGAAAGTAACTTAGAACTATTTACTCCAAAAGACCAAAGTACCCCTTGTAGATCTACAGAACTTAAAAGAAATTAGAAAAGGACTCATATCTACCAAAGTATTTATAGCTACTCTTTTCATGGTAGAAAAGAACTGGAAAATAAGAGGGTATCTATCCATTCATCAGGGAATGGCTGAACAAATGACATCCTATAAATATGATAGAATATTATTGTTACTTTACAAAGAAACTTGGTTTCTCTGTAATGAGATGAAAAATGATGAAGAATGAGGTAGGTAGAACTAGAATAATTTATTCAGTAACAGTAACATTGAAAATATAAGCAATTTTCAAAAACTTAAGAACTCTGATCAACATTATGACCACTCATGGTTCATCAGAAAATTAATTATGTGAGAATAAGATGTGTTTTTTGGACATGACCAATGGGGGAATTTGTTTTGTTCTACTATGCCTATTTATTTGCAAGGATTTGGGTTTAGGTTTTTTAGGGGAGAGAGGAGGTTTAAGAGGAGTGAGACAGAGAAAAGAGATTTTTATTTACTAAAAAAAATTCAATTTAAAAGACATATAAAATTTCCCAAAAGTCCTAGTCTTAGACTTTGGGGATACCCTGTATAACAGTGATATCCACTAAAGAATTTGAAGTGTCTAGCAGTAGATTCTGAAATGTACTATCATATCTATTAAAGTGTTTGACCCAAATATAATATTGACTTATACAGTGCTTTAAAGTTTATAAAATGCTTTCTATACCCCAATGGAAAATAAGCAGGTTAAAATATTACTTTCCTTTTATTGACAGAAAAACTATTTTAGAGAGGCCTTCTGATTTGTCTCTTGATTCCAAGTCCAGCTGTATCTCTACTAAGCCACAATAAGGTTAAAAAGGCCTAAACTGGTCTAGTGTTAGAAAATTATAGTCTGGTTCCATGGATTGCATTGTTTGAAATCAGTTCTCATTTGATAAAAATATCTGATAAGAAATAATAAGTGGATAGAAAGCTTGCCCTGCGAAGGCACTGGTTTTAAGCCTTTGCTTTTAAAGCAAATTGAAGAGTCTATTTTTAATTATTGATGTATATATGCATCAACTTTTTAATTCCAGGGCACAAAAGGTTCTCATTGCTGGGAAATAATAAAATTTTAATATGTTTGTAAAAGAAAATTGAATAACTAAATTTGGACCTGATGCCCAGAACTAAGATAGCATTAGATGATATCTAAAATACTAATATGAGAAATCATCTCCTTTTAAAAACAAAAATCATAATCCAAAAATCTCTGTCTTACATGTAAGCTCACTTCAAGGAAGATGGTATAACAGAGACATAGTTTCTAAAATTACCTTAATTATTTTAGTAGAATCATCCAATTTATACCTAACATAAAATTAAACTGAATAATATTTTGATGACCTATAATAATTAAGGTAATTTTTATATAGCTTATTTATCCTTAAAAATAGATCAAATAAAGGTCTCATTTCTAAAATATATATAGAATTGACCCAAATTTACAAGAATACAAGCCATTTCCCAACTGATAAATGGTCAAACGATATGAACAATTTTCAGACAACAAAATTAAAGTCATTTCTAGTCATATGAAAAAATGCTTTAAACCACTATTGATTAGAGAAATGCAAATTAAGGTAACTCTGAAATTCCATTTCAGACCTCTCAGATTAGCTACCATGATAGGAAAAGATAATGATAAATGCTAGAGGGGATGTGGAAAAACTAGAACATTAATGCATTGTTGGTGGTGTGAATTGATTCAACCACCCTGGAGAGCAATTTGGAACTATACCCAAAGAGCTATAAATATATGCATACCCTTTGCCAGCAGCCTCACTACTAGGTCTATATCCCAAAGAGATAAAAAAAAAAAAAAATGGAAAAGGACTCATATGTGCAAAAATGTTTGAGGCAGCCCTTTTTGTAACAGTGAGGAACTGAAAATTGAGTGGATGCCCATCAGTTGGGGAATGGCTGAATAAGTTATGATATATGAATGTTATAGAATATTTATTGTGCTATAAGAAACAATCAACAGGATGATTTTAGGAAGGCCTGAAAGACTTACACGAACTGGTGCTAAGTGAAGTGAGTAGAACCAAAAGAACATTGTATACAGTAACAAGATTATGTGACGATCAACTGTGATGGACATAGTTATTTTCTACAATGAGATGATTCAAGGCAATTCCAATAGATTTGTGATGGAAAGTGCGATCCGCATCCAGATAGAACTGTCTATGGAGATTGAATATGGATCAAAGCATAGTATTTCCACTTTTGTTGTTATTAGTTCGCTTTTTTCTCATTTTTTTCTTTCATCTTTTTTTAATCTGATTTTTCTTGCACAGCATGATGAATATGGAAACATGTTTAGAAGAACTGCACATGTTTAACCTATATTGGACTGCTGCTAAGAGAGAGGGTAGGGGAAGGGAGGGAGAAAAAGTTGGAACAGAGTTTTACAAAGATGAATGTTGAAAACTATCTTTGCATGTATTTGGTAAAATAAAAAGCTATTAAAAATTGAAGAAAAAAAAAAAGAAAGTAAATCAGACTCTAGAAGAGCATGCTGAAAAGACTTGTTTTTCTTCCTTACAAGAAAGTGGGAAGAGTATTGTGGTCCCATAGTTGATTCTGGGAACTAAACTCAAAGAATAAATAAAACAATAGGTTATACTTGTCCAGAAAACAATTGATACAGGGTATCAGCCTAGAGCACTGGATGTCTGGTACATGGATCTACTTAGGAGACCAAATTAAAGTTTATAAGGTTCCTTGATTAATGCAACACTGGGGGAAAGAAGGTATATAGTTTGTTTTGCATGACAATCAGGGTTAAGTGCCTGACCTGGGTCACAGTCAGTAAGGATCAAATGTTTGAGGCCCTATTTGAACTCAGATCCTCCCAACTCCAGATCCAGTGCTCTATTCACTGCCTCACTTAGCAGTCCCATGTATATAATTTTAAACAAATTGTAATTCTCCATGTTTTCTTCTTTTGCTTAATAAATATAAAATTTTATACTCAGGTTCAAAAGTTCAACTTCATAAGTAAAATGAGTCACTGTTGACTATGTTCCCCTGAAAAAAGATCTGCTTGCTTTTGTTTTTGTACACCCAACAGTGAGTACACCGAAGGTAATTAATAAAAATATACTGATTGATGAGCATATCAAAACGTTTTTAAAAGATGTGATAGGCTCTATGGAGAGAGACATAGTGTTCAGCCCTAGGACAATGATAGTCACCCAGGACTTTGAATGCAGTCATGGAAAATCAGAGCTGGAGAAGATTTCCATGGACATTTAGTCTTACTTAAAAAAGGTGTGTACATTCTAGGACACATGAAAAATGGTCATCAAACCTTTGCTTTAAGATCTCCATTACTCTGATCTGATCAGGTTACATGTGAAATATTGTGTTAAATTGGGGGGAATACTTTTTTAGAGAAAAAAATAGTCCAATCCTGATAACATGGAGAATATTTAAGAGGAAAGCATTAAGATGATGATGAATCTTTTTTTTAAATTTTTTATTTGCATATGTGTGGGTAATTCTTCAACAATAACCCTTACATACAAATATAAACAGAAAATAAAATTTTAAAACAACCAAAAAAAAAAAAAAAACAATAACCCTTACATAGCTTTCTGTTACAAATTTTTCCCCCCAACTCCCCACCCCTCCCCTAGATGGCAGGATATCCACTACATGATAATTATGTTAAAATATTGGCAAATCGAATATATGTATACATATTTCCAAACTTATCATTGTTGTGCAAGAAAAATCTTATCTACACAAAAGATATATCAGATAAAGGAAACACAATGTAAGCAAACATCAATCAAGGAGTATGAGAATGTTATGTTGTGGTCCACATTTCACATCCCTCTCTCTGGGTGTATATGGCTTTCTTCAGTGAACAATTGGAGGTGGTTTGAAGCATTTCATTGTTGAAGAGAGCCATGTCCATCAGAATTGATCGTCATATAGTACTGTTGTTGCCGTGTATAATGATCTCCTGGTTCTGCTCATTTCACTCAGCAGATGATAATGAATCTTGAGAGTATCCCACATGAGTACCATTGAAAGAACTGGAGATGTGTCCAGGAGCAATTGGTTTTCAAGATACAAACAGTTGTTTGTTATATGGAAAATAAGATTCAATTTGTTTTGTCTGACCCAAAAGGGTAGAACTGGGAGAAATGAGAAATTATAAATAGCCCATTTTAGGGGTGGCCTACATATGCTATGGAGATGCTAAGTCTCCTTAGAATGGGAGGTAACTCCAAAATTTTTCTTCCTACTAAATGAAGCATTTATTAAATGCTTACTATGTGGAAAGTCCTATGCTAAGTGCTAAGGATACAAGCAGCCAGTCCCTGCTCTCACGCACATTCTAATGGGTGAGACAACACATATGGAAGTTATTGGGTAAAAAGGTCTCGTGTGGTCCCTAAAGGTGCAGCAACAAAGCAGACAGGAGATACTTTTTCTTTAATGTCAGGGATGAGGACAATGGTCACAGCATTGCTATTCCAAAGGATTTTGGGTGCAGGGTCCTAGGTTGTCTCCATCAGGGATTGAGAGAAGATGGTGACTCAAGTGGTGGTGATTTGACTTGCCTGGTACACAATATCTTTCCTTCAAGGTGCCTTGCTGATTCCACTCTAGTTTAAGTTGTCTTCTCCTTTTCCCTCCCACTCTATGGAAGGAGAGTTAAGGGGTAGGAGACAGTATCCAGCTGATGGTTATGTCTGATCACTTTCTCACAAGAGTCACCTCCACAGGTGATTGCTATGAGTATGTCTGATAATCTGGCTGGGGGGGTGAGTTGTTATTACTCTCAAGGCTCTATCTATCTACTGGTTGGATGTTAACTGTTGCTGATGAAAAAGGTAGGCCTCTTCTCCACAATATAAGAAATTCCAGATCTCTCTTGTTTCTGTCTCTGTTTACCTCTCTTTCATTTTCTTGGGCAGGGGCTTTGAGGGGAGGAAGACCCAGAAACCAGATTTGTGAAACAATATTTTCCTTTTAAAATTTATTTTATTTTATTAAATAACAATTTTTAAAATTAATTTGTCCCTCCTACTTCCCCCCCCCCATTGAGAAAAACAACTCCAAAACAAAAACCAGTCCCTTAATACACAGTTGCATAGTTCAGCATAACAAATCCTCCCATTGGTCATGTCTAGAAATGGATCTCTTCAGAGAGGCTCCTCAGCAATCCAACAGGAGGCAAGTGCTGTGTTTCATCTTCAGTCTTTTGGACTCATGGCTGATCATTGCACTGATTAGAGTTCTAAGTCTTTCAAAGTGTTTTTCTCTATAATTTCATCATCGTATAAATGGCATTCTCAGTTTTGCTTATTTCACAAAGATCTTTCCAGTTTCCTCTGAAACTGTCCATTTAACAGTTAAATATGAACTAGTTGTTTTGATATATTGGAAATAAGATCCTTACCAGAGGAATTTGTTACAAAGATTTTTTCCCCGGTGATCTTTTTCCCTTCTGATTTTTAGTGCATTAGATTTATTTGGGCAAAAACTTTTAAATTTCAAATACTTAAAATTGTCTAACTTACCTTAAATCACTGCAATATGCATTTTTCTATACCAACCTGGAAATTTTTGTCTAATGCTAACTTTTCTCTAACCTGTACGAACGGGCATGTGGCTGAATGGATTCATTTTGTCTTATTATTTTTTGGTTCATCAGTACCATTTGTCAGAGAACCACATAACTAGCAGGTTGGTATACCACTGACTTTAATTGAGCATTCAATCAGAACTGTTAACAGTGCCCATACAACCTTAATGTTTTCTCTCCGTGTGTTGTCTTTCATGGGCTACTCTAGAGCTTTCCACAAAGAAGGTGCTCTCTTGAGATCTAGAGAATGACTAAAATTCAAGGCTCATGTTCTTAGGGAGTCACAGACTATTCAGCAAAGATCCATAATGTTTTTATGGATGGGGTGGCTCCTACTGTGTAAATAAGTCCTAAGGAATGATCTCTGGGACACATCTTGGTACAGTAAAAAGAGCCCAGCTGATGAGTAGGAAGGGTAGGGAATAATAATAATGATAATCTAATTTAGTGCTTGAAGGTTTGCAAGGTGCTTTACACAGCATCTCCTTTTACCCTCACAATAACCCTGGAAAGTTGGTGCAAGGATCATTACCATTTTAGAGAGGAGGTAGTTATGGGAGATGCAAAGGTCAAACCATGTTGGAGGCAGGCCTTAGTCATTATTCTACTCACTGCAGCACCAAGGCTGAAGTCCTGCCTCTAACACCTATGTGTAGTTGGGCAAATCACTTAACTTGGGGCTGGACTTAGAAGTTCGTTCTGGCTTTAGATCCTTAAAATCAGTGGATGTTAAACTTAAGTCCATGAGTTGCCCAGATCTCCCTAAAGGTAAAGCTTAATTTAGAATTCCAAAGTGAACTTTTCAGGCCAGAGCTTTACATGATCACTTTCTTTTTTTACTCGGTACAGCATTAATGTATCTGGCTGACCTAAAGCTTTCTTAAAAATTCAAGAAAATAGAATCTTCCCAACATGTTTATGAGGCTGAAGGATCATAGATAGAGTTACCAGGAACTGCAGAATCCTTTAAATTCAATTCTCTCATCTTCTACTGACTGGCAGGTTCAGCAACTTGCTCAAGAGGCATCAAATCCCAAGCGGGTTTTGAACCCAGGGCCTCTTGATTTGATAGTCAAAACTCTTTCTGCTACAGCACTCATCAAGTTAATGCATAATACTTAAAGTCTATTAACATTATTGAGTGCTAGTCTTTTCTCTTTCATGTGGTGGGGAGTAGAAATATCTCTCTTTTGCTAAAATCGGAAGGTAAGCCACATAGCCAAAGAAAAATAAACACTACTCAGATAACAATCTAAGGGCTTTGTGTTTGCTAGAAAATAACCAGAAAAAGAGGCAAATCTGTAGATAGCTAATATTGAATAAGTCCATGTACAGGAAGAATCCAGGCCAAGTTATTCCTTGAGACCGGGTCTTAGTAGAGGATACACAGTTCAAGGCACTGGCTCACTGTCTCCCGAAACAATGAATGAAAGACAGGCTAGAGATAAATTTAGGATAATCTTGGCAAAGAATGTATGTAACAGGAACAAGGCATCATGGACTATACTATTTACTACTCTGTTATGATAGGTACATTGTTACTGCTAGTTACTGTTATTTTCGACTCTGTTATTGTTACTGTTACTTTACTGCTTAAAGTTAATGCCAGACTGAAATGTCCAACTGTGGTATATGCATTAACCCTAGAATGTGCACAGTGCCATCTGGAGACATCTGGTGTTAATGCAACACTAGCTTAAAGTATATAAACTCTGGTTCTCAGATCAATAAACGAACAGCTTAGACAGATGCCACGTGGCTCGTGTATTTTCATTTTCATGTCCATACTCATCCTATTCACTAGAGCTGGATTCCTACACAAATCCCTTTCAATTTAGTCCAATAAAGAAGGAAATGAGTTGAATTCTATTGAGTGAAATCACAGGGGGCTCATGCCTTAATCACAAGGATGGCTGACTCTTCCCTGGATCTGCAGAGGATTCTCCTGCTCCTGCCAAGAGGAGAACAGGAAAAAAGAGATGACAAATGGAAGTTTAAACCACAAAGTTCTTGAAATGACAGTTGGGAAACAGTTGGAAAGAGGTCAGGAATGACCTCCCCATGAGTGAAATCTTACTCACTGAACCTGAGACAGTGTGATAGACAAATAAAATGGAGTGTTGCTCACTCATTTTCAGTTATGTCTGACCCTTTGTGACCCCATTTAAAGTTTTCTTGGCAAAGATACTGGGCTGGTTTGTCATTTCCTTCACTAGCTCCTTTTATAGATGAGGAAACTGAGGAAAATAGGGTTAAGTGACTTGCCCAGAGCCACACAGCTAGTAATTTGAACTCAGAAAGGTAAGTCTTTCTGACTCCAGACCTGGCACTCTATCCACTAAGTCACCTAGCTCCCCTTAAATTTGGTTGACTTGACCTCGAATTAAACCATCAAGCCTAGCATGAAAATCTACCCCCTTCTTGCCTCAGTTGTTATATTCCATGCAGAGTTCACTTTAGGAAAGGGCTCCCCAGCAGCATCTCAATTTCACAAGATTTATGAAACACTGGAAGTCTTCTGGGTTAGGCATAATTCAATCTAGTCCAGTGATTCAGGAAGGAAGTCAAAATGCAAGTGAAGTATAAAATGAAATTTAAAACCACCACCAGCTTACTAGTCACAAAAGATTAAAAAGATGTAATGGATAAAGTTAAAAAGATACTCAACTGACTCCTCTCAATCTGCACTGATCACTACAACTAGCACACTGGATCAGAAAAAACTTCCTTGGGGCAATGGGAATTATGCTAAAACCTCTGATACCAACTCCTGCCAGGGTTGGACTCTATGTCTCAGGTGGTAAGGAATCCAAACCAAAGATAATATAAAGAGCCGCTATCCCAGCCACATGAGGGAAATCAGTCCAAGGTACATAAAACAGGAGTCACTCAGATCACACCCTCTTTCCAAATCATTTGCTACATGAGGATTCCCTAAGGGATTCATGATCATGTCAATGTAGGCTGGATTAATGTTTACTCAAGGTGAAGCACAATGGGTCACAGATTTAAAGTTCTAAAGAACCCTGAAGACCATCTAGTCCAAACTCATTTTACAGATCAGGAAACTAAGCTTAAAAGTGACTAAGTGACTTGCCTATGATTATATAGCTAGTGGGGCCAGGCACCTAGCACTTCACAGCAGGCTTTCTTCTATCAATGGCTTACAAAGATAAAGATAGGATAATATGTTCTGAAGAGGTAGAAACACTGGATTCAATTATTTCATGCTGCAGTGTTTCAAGTTTTTAAAAGGAAGACTTTGGTCCATTTTATGAGATTATTGAAATAAACAACTTTAAAATGTGTTGGATTTTTTTTCCAAGTACTTTCTCAATTTCTTCCTTATATGTTACTTTAAAGAGTATTCCTTAGCAAAAATGTAGGGCGTGACTAGTTTTTCTAGCAGAGTTGTTGCCAATAGACTAAATACAAAGGGTTTAATCCATATAGTTTAGAAATAGCAGCTAGGGGGCACGACCAGTGGAAAGGACTGAGGATGGTGGATTGACTGAATTGGAGACCTCTGAACTAAAGTAAGCTAAAGGTGATTAACTAGTGAAGGTCAGGGGAAAAAAACCAGCCAATTAAAAGCTTTTGTGCCAATCAGTACTGAGGTTGGGCCCATAAATGGTCACTGCATTCCCAACCTAGATGAGACTGAGAGATTCATTAAAAAAAAATAAAATAAAAAATCGTATGTACACTCAAATGACCTCTGACTCATTTGGCAACTGGACATATGGAGGGAAGTAATCGCTCATTAAAGTCCATGTTTATATAGAGTGTTGGGAATGGCAAATCATTTACAGGAATTATCTTATTATCTCAGCAAGTAATGCTATTATTTTCACTTTTACAGATATGGAAACTGAGATTCAGCCAAATTAAAGTAATGTGCCTCAGTTTTACCTTCCCTTGCCTATATAGCTATGAAATAAGTAAGCAAGAATATAAATTCCTAGAGAACAGGGATTGACTCCTTCTTAACATAGTACCTACAGGGCACTTGGTAGGTATGTAATAAAATACTTTTGATTCTAACACAATTATTTCAAAGATCCAACCATGTGGCCACACCACTGCCTGCTTAGTATGAGGTTCACGCTTTCAGCAGCACAGACACATACTACATGAATACAAACATCTTTAGCTTTTGTCATAAAGATGGAAAGACAAGGAAAGTTCCCACAGAGGAGGAAAAGAGCAAGATAATTTCCTTCTCTCTCCTATTCCTCCCCTTGCTCCCTAAATTCTTCTTCCAATAACTGAGTAAACCAGATAAAATAAAGTAGTTCCTTGCCACTAAGGATACCAAAGAGGCTTAAAACTATAAGGTTTATTCATCTGCCTTGTGGAAAACCACCAAAACAAACATGCTGTATACTCTGTGTATACTTATACAGTTTGTATACTGTGTGTATGCTGTAATTTGTATACTGTGTATATGCTGTGTGTACTATATATGGTATGTATACTATATAGTTTGTATACTGTGGGTGTATATTGCATAGTTTTGTATACTGTATACTGTGTGTATACTATGCATACTGTATAGAGTTTGTATACTATGTTTATATAGTGTATATACTATATAGTATGCATACTGTATAGTGTGTATACAATAAACAGTGTTAAGATAAGTGGTTTCCTCCCACACTATTACCACAGTTGATCTGAGACAGATTTCAGATTGCTTTTCTTTTCCTACAAAAACAACTATCAATATAGTTAAATAGCATTAAATAAAAAAGTAGGACATAGAACAGTTTTAATTACAGAAATGATGTTTGATTATTTTAAAGGCATGTCTGACTGTATTTGGGGTTTTCCAGATCATTTTACAGATGAGGAGACTGAGGCAAACAAGGTTAAGTGACTTGCCCAGAGTCATTTAGCCAGTACATATATACAACTCCATTTGAACTCAGGTCTTTCTAACTTCAGACCTGCCACCTGGTTAGCCCTTGTCCCTATTTTATTGTTTTGAGTTGGTCCAATGTTATAGCCTGCCAAGATATTTTTGAATCCTTACTATATCTTCTAGTGTGGTAGTCTCTGGACCTTTCTATCATTTGAAAATTTAATATTTATATTATGTATATGTTTATGGATAAGAAAACTTGGGGCCAAACCCCAGGGCACCTTACTAGAGACTTCTTTCCAAGATGATATCAAACCAGTATGGAAAACTAGCCACTCAACTAGTTTCCATTTATGTATTGTCATCTAGTTCACATCTTGCTATTTTGTCTACAAGAAAATCATGAGAATCTTTATCAAATGTTTTGCTAACAACTAGGTAAACTTCTGATCTTTCTTTTCTTTTTCTTTTTTTTTCTTGCTGAGACAATTGGGGTTAAGTGACTTGCCCATGGTCACACAGCTAGGAAGTATTAAGTGTCTGAGATTAGATTTGAACTCCAGTCCTCCTGACTTCAAGGCTGGTGCTCTATCCACTCTGCTACTTTGCTGCCCCTAAACTTCTGATCTAGCAATCTCACATAGTCTGTAATGACCTGTTCTTGATGAAATCACAAAAAGACTTTTCATGGAGGAGAATTATAGGACAACTTATTGGTTCTGACATAGTAGACATTTGGAAAGATAGGCCACATGTTCTAGTCAATAATTCATGAATTGACCTTGGCTTGGACCTTGGGGTTTATTGATCAATAAATTAACATTTAATAAATGTCTATTATGAAAGAGGTACTGTGCTAAGTATTGGAAATACAAAAAGAGGTGAAAGGCAGTCCCTGACCTCAATGAGTTTACAATCTTGATCTAGACCAAGGATTCTTAATCTTTTTATGTTACAAACTCCCTTTGACTGTTTGGACCCCTCCTCAGAACAATATTTCAAAATGCAAAAGATAAAATACATGTGGTTACAAAGGAAATCAATTATACTATAGCTATAAAAATTGAAAAAAAAAAAACCACCACCACCACCAACAAACAAACAAGTACAAGGATCTCAAGTTAAAAAATCCCTGATCTAAAACAACTTCCAGTCTTTTCTCTCATCTTTGCCTATCTCCCATTTTTCAATCCTATAAAACTCAGAAGTAACTGGTGAGTCCAGCAAGTGAGATGAAGATGGCTGAATGGTACCTGGAAATAGTCTCCACTCATATGTGGAAAAGGGAAATTAAAGGCAAGACAAGAAGTCATCTAAAACAACATTCTTATCCTCTTTATGGCAACTCAAGATACATTCAATATAGTCATCTTTGACATCCAGCATGGTTCTTGTGATTCAGATGTTGTTCTGTTGTAAAATGCACCCAGACAAAATTTATTTGGAAGCATAAACTTGGATCTAATGAATATCCCTGGAACCTTATAAAAAGCCAGTAGTTATCTCTCTGAATTTCAGCTTCTTCATCTTATAAATTTGTTATTCAATTGAATGTAATAAAAGAATACTTTTATTTGATTTCTAATCTGTTTCCACAAACTTCTTTCCCAAACCTTCTTTTTTCTCAAATCTCCCATATCTAAACTTTTCTCCCCTTCAACTAAGTATCTTTCTTTACTGAGAAAACAGAGATCATTTCTTTACTGAGAAAACCGAGGGCCTTACATTCTTTGTCTTCATTTCAAAATCCCTAGGCATCTCATGGAAGGACTCCCAAATTGAGACAATGAGTTACCCTTTTTGGCATGTATATGTACTGATCTCATTCTTTCCCTATTTTCTTGCAGATTAGGACCTGATGGTGCCCTTCTCCCTCCCTTCTCTCCCCCAGGGTAAAAGAAGTCATCCTCTGCTACATTTTTTCTTAACTAGCCTTAGGCACTGAATGGGTGTTGCTTCAGTAAAACTGAGATCTTAGCTTAAAAGGTCCAGGTCTCTCAATGAATCAGGGGCCATCTCTAGTCATCCTGATCTATCTCTGGCCACTGGACCCAGATGTGTCTGGAAGGGAAAGTGAGTCCCATGATGTTGGTTTGCACTTTGCAAACCTTTGCACTTGAAGAGGAACCAAAAAAAAAAAAAAAAAAAGGTCCAATTACGTGGGACACTTAACATTGTTGGTAGAACTGTGAATGGATCCAGACATTCTGGAGAACAATTTGGAACTATGCTCAAAAAGTTTTCAAACTGTGCATACTCTTTGATCTAGCAGTGTTTCTACTGGGCTTGTAACCTATAGAGATCTTAAAGAAGGGAAAGAGACCCAAATGTGCAAAAATGTTAGTGGTAGCCCTTTTTGTAGTGGTAAGAAACTAGAATGGATGTTTAATGTTTAATAATCATCTCTATGCCAGTAACAGACTTACATATTTAGGTACAAGTCTCTCCCCTGTTCTTCAGTTTCACATCATCAGTTGCTTATTGGGGGTTTCAAACTGGACATCCCAGAGACACATCAGACTCAACATGTTCAAAATAGAACCGATCATCTTTCTCCAAATACAGTTCTCTTGAAAGCTTCCTTATTTCTGTAAAAATCACACCATTCTTCCAATTATCCTGGTTTGTAACCTCAGTATGATTCTGAACTTAGTCTTCACCACACACATCTCACACCCACTCTTTTTCTCTATAGATACAGCTATCATCTTAATTTAGGTCTATGCATACAGCTATCACCTTAATTTAAGTCTATCCATACAGCTATCACCTTAATTTAGCCCCTTATTTACGTCTATGCATACAGCTATCCCCTTAATTTAGGTCTATACATACAGCTATCACCTTAATTTAGCCCCTTA
>JAJPUD010000656.1:253210-395938 GCA_023553655.1 Myrmecobius fasciatus
GATATACTAATGCATACAACCTCTAGATTAAAATATATTTTTCAAAATACTTTGTATTTACTTCATTTACGTTTTAATTCGGAGATTGATAAATGAGCAAAATAGCAGTTCCCCATTCCTCTCCCTTTAAGCCTTTCCTGACTTGAATCCTCACACAGGCAGTACAGCACAGAGGTATTTTACACTTCTGAAGCTCTACTTCCTAACTCTGCCAAATGCCCTCCAACCGTGGTTCTCATACTCTTCCTATCTACCAGATAGATGTACCTGAGTCATCCTCTGCGTACCCCAGCCCCACAGCTCAGCTTTTGCCTTATCTCGCTGGGAACAAAGCCCCCATTCCACTTCCTGGCCATTTCAATCAGACCACCAAAGTATTAAGTATCTACTATGTGCCAGGGACCAGATGGAGATATAGATACAGAGAATAGAATAATCCCAATGTGAAAGGAGATATGGGGGGGGAGGGGGAAGAGTACCTACACAAATAAATTCTGCATAATACCAAATACGTACTAAGGTAACTAGATAGAGTAGTTATTAAGTACTTACTAGGTGCCAGGCACTGAACTGAATGTTGAGAATAGAAATACAAGCAGCAGCCCCTCCTCAAGGAATTTCCCTGAGGGTGGGGAAAAATGGCCTATCCTAAAAAAGCTGAAATACTGGTCAAGGGGTAGAGGCATTATGCCTTGGGCGGTCATGGACTGGTCAGGGGTTGAAGAAAGCATGGGACACAAGGTAACCAGAGAGGGCAGGCACTAGAAGATGGGGGTCTTTAAAAGGCAAAAGATGGGAGTTGGTCTGCATCAATATTAAGGAGAGGGAGCATCACAGACATGAGGGGTCACCACTGCACAGTATTGTGGTAAGAAGCAGAGATATCTGCTTGTGTGGCTGTATTGCAGGCTGAGGGTCTGGTGATTCTGGAAAGAGTCTGGGGCATACCCTGACAAGCCAATGCAGAGGAACTTGTATTTTAGAGGATGTAGAAAACTCCTGGGGTCAGAACTGTACTGGAGTGTGTGTGTCATATATTTAAGAGACTTGGAACAGGGAGACCAGTTAGAAAGCTGTTGGGATGATTTAGGTGATAAAGGTGGAGAGGAAGGTTGGGTTCAGGAAATACTGTGGAGATGAAAACAATATCTGGCCCTTGATGAGATACATAGTGTGAGGGAAAGGGAAGAATCCAGAATAATGCTGAAATTACAGATCTGGAAACCTTTGCAAGAGGAGCAGGTGTGGGGAAAGGTGAGTTCAGTTTGGACGTGTTGAGCTCTCAGCAGCTCCATAATGATACAGCTCTTGGAGGCTTGCCAAGCACTATATGTGTTATTTTACAGCATACAACCCCAGGAGAGAGATGCTATCACCCCTATATCTGAGTCATCTGCTTAGAGGTAATAACTGAACTTCAGATTGCTGATGAGTTCTAAGAGAGCAGGGCACAGAACAGAATGTTAAAGAACACCCATACCTCCTGTGATCTGGATGATGAAGCTTCAAAGGAAGCTGAGAAGGTGCCAGACACAGGTAGAGAATGGGTCACAAGACCAAGAGAGGAGGGCATCCAGGAGGAGGGGGTAGACGTCAGCTTGGCAGAGAAGTAGAAAATGATGAGGATTGAGAAGAGACCGCCAGATTGGGCAGTTAAGACAAGGCTGGTCACTAAAGGAGTGGTTGGAAGCCAGCCTGCAGAGGATGGGAAGGCTAAGAGTGTAGTCTGTTCTCAGAGTCTGATTGAGAAAGAACAGAGAGAAAGGGCAGTAGCTAGGGGGGGTGGCGAAGTCTAGTGAAGACTTTTAAGAATGAGAAATGAGTGTGTTTGAAGGCACAGACAAGCTGCTGCTGATAGAGTGAGTGGAGATGATCCGAGCATTCACTCTGCTGGAGGAGATGGAAAAGGGTAGAAATCAAGCCCGTGTGGAGGGATTGGCCTTGGCAAAGGGAAAGGTCACCTCTTTGCCAGAGACTGGGTGAAGTAGGGTGCTAACAGGGGTTTTTGATAAGAGTGAGAGAAGGCTCAAATGGCTTCAGTCAGTATTCTCAGCAAAGTAAGAGGCAAGGAACAATTTAGCTGAGGGAAGAGGGAAGGAGAAACTGGGACCACGCTGCCTCCCACCACAAGTACCTGCTGCCTCCAGGCTGTTAGCTTAGTCTCCATGTTACTTCTTGGCTATTATTTCTAAAGTATACCTTCCCTTTCCTGTGTGATTTGTCTTTCCCTGGTAGAATATAAGCTCCATGATGAAAAATGCTACCTCCAGAGAGAAAACTGATGAACTCTTGAGTGTAGATGGAAGCATAGTGTTTTTCACTTTATTTTTCTTGCTTTTTTCCTTCAGTGTGGGAATGTGGGAATACATTTTGCATTAAACAAAATAGTATAATCAAAATAACAAGAGACTAATCTTAAGTTAAAAAAAGGTCTTAGTTCATAATCAGACTTTCATTTTAGATTTAAAACTAATCCACATTATATCACCTTTGAGTTTTTCTATCCTCTTCCCTATTCTTTCCCCAACATTACCCTCCAATCCAAACAATCAACCAGTCAACAAGCATTAATTAAGTACCTGTTGTGTGCCAGGCGCTCTCCTGGGTGATGGAAAGAATTCCACACGCTTCCCTGAAGTCTGTACAGATGAATAAGTCTGCAGAACCGTGAAGAGCAGGAAACACAAGCTTTGCAAGTCCATCCACAAGAATGTTCTCGCCTTGTTGGTTGAGGAAAAGAAATACACTATTCAGCCAATCTGTTAGGAAGGAAGAAAGGGATTCTTAAAAGGTTACTTCTCACGTCAATAGTAAAATCCAGGGTTTTCTTTCTCACTTCTGTTACTGAGGAATTGTCGTGGAATATTCTGGAAAACTGCCAGTTGGTTAACTGCTCCAGAAACTTCTTCATTTCTGATGTACAGAGTGCCAAGTTGGTTACCACACATTCCAAAGTCCTCACTGCAAGAGAAAACTGAGTTAACTTTTAGAACAATTGACTATTCCGACATGTAAACTCATTCCACTTCTCTCTTGTTTAAAATTAAAAAAAAAAAAGTCACCAGCAAAATTAAGCAAATAATACCTCTGGTAAGACTATACAATAGTGGTATAAGTCTCAAGGATGGAGTAGGAATTATACTAAGCAAGTGACTAAAATGTCCATTTTTTGTTTTGAAAAATTATAGGGGATAGCTAGGTGGTGAAATGGATAGAGCATCACCCCTGAAGTCAGGAGGACCTGAGTTCAAATGTGACCTCAGACACTTAACACGTCCTAGCTGTGTGACCCTGGGCAAATCACTTAACCCCAATTGTCTCAGCAAAAAAAAAAAAGAAAAATTATAGGGATGGTGAATGGAACCCACAGGGGAGTTAGAATGGAGATTAGACCCTTTCTAAAGGATCATCACAGAGTTGATTTGATGATGGTTCCAGAAATGGAAAGGAAGTGGGGAGCCATGTCTAAAATTATTCCTTTGCTAGATGCCCCAAAGAAGTCAAACACAGAAAAAAGCAATCTCCTAGACACCAAAATGTTCATAGCAGTGCCTTAGGAGTTAAAAATTAAAAAACAAAATAAATACTATTTGATTGTCTAACCAAATTCTAAAACATGAATATAATGGAACATTGTCATGCCATATAAGAAAAATACAGAGACACACAGTTATATGAACAGATATAAAGTCAAACAAGCAGAATAAGAGTGGCAAAACAATATATTTTAATACAATAATTCCACAATTTAAATGGAAGGGGAAAAAAAGTCATAACTAAATACTTGTAATTATAATAAGCAAACTTGGCCCCAGAGAAAGGATACAAGATGTCACCTGTCTTTTTTCTCTACAGAGGTGGAGGGAACCTACTATGGGAATGGCATATGTACATACTATCAGAGTCAATTGATAATTACTCACTTTTGCTCAATAACCTTTTTTTTCTTTTTTATTCTTCGATGAAAGAAAGGTCTTTCCCCTTCCCTTTCTCCCTCCCTCACTATCAATTCTTTCCCTCTGAGATTTATTTCCATTTACATTTATGTAGTCTGAATATACAACTTTTTGTTGTCTCCTATGAGAGCAAAGACCATGTTACTTGTTTTTCCCTTTCTTTAAATTCCTGGTGCTTAACATGTTTGGGCTTAATAAAACCTCAATAAGTTTTATTTTTCTTTTTTACTTTCTAAGGGAGAAAGAAGAGAAAAATTGGAATATAAAGACACACAAACTGCCCCCCCCCCCAATATAGGGGAGGATTCTGGGAAGATGGCAGAATAGATTGGTAAATTTCAAGCTCTCCAGATTTCTCCCACTAACAGAACAAATTTGTGCCTCAGGAGAAAAATCAAGAAGACCTGGGACAGAACAGGGATCCTCCTAGTACAATTCGAGATAATCTGAAGATTGCAGGCCAAACATTAACCTGTGTAAAGTGCAAACACCTCCGGGCATCCAGAAACACCCAGTGGGGACCTTGGGTTTTGAGGGGTTTGGCTAGAGCCTCAGCATAGAAACTTTACCTCCAGACAGCATGGGGAGTTAGGGGTCTAAGTCTGGGAAAACTGAGGGAACTTCTGCTAATTAGGAACATCAGGCTCAGCTGTACTGCAGAAACACTGGCCCTGGACGAGAATAGGGAGTGCAGAAGCAGTGGAGCAGGGATGCTACTTGCTAGAAGGGGGAGCTCTTAGTTCGGGGTTCCTGGTCAGAGGGCAGATAAAACATGAAGGGAAGGTAGAAATAGAAAAAATCCATTAATCACCACCTCAAAGGGATCCTTTATGAAAAACACATAGGAATATTAGTGCCAAATTTCAAAACTCCCAGATAAAAGAAAATTTTGTAAGAAATGAAAAAAAATTCAAATACACTGGAGCTCCAATTAGAATTATACAGGACTTATCAATAGTCACAATAAAAGACTGCAAGTCCTGGAATCATCTACAGGTAATCAAAAGAATTAGGCCTGTGGCCAAAAATATCATATCCAGCAAAATTATCCATAATATTGAATGAGAAAAAAAAGGATATTCAATGAACTTGCTGATTTTCAGAACTTTCTATCAATCAAACCCAAACTCAATAGAAAATTTAACATATAAGAGCCATCATCAAAGATCAATTTCAAGAAAATTAACAATTCTGTAAAGAAATAAGGGGAGAGGAACGGGTAGACAGGGAAAGAAAGAATGTAGGAAGATTAAAGTTAGCGCCTGTGTTTTTTTACCTTAGAGGAAGCAGACGTACAAATCATGTTGACTTAAAATTAGAACCATACTATATAGACTATTCAGCAAAAATTAAATATATACAGTATAATTCCTTTTTATGGTTAATTCTGAGAGATTATACCACCTTCCTGCCTCAGTTTACGCAATGAAACTGGAAAGAACAATAACAATAAAACAATAGAAAAAGCACCTTGAAGTTATAATGACCAAGCTTAAACCCAAAGAAAAGTTATGAGAAAACATCTCTCCTGCTTCTATTCCATGGGTATGGAATAATGATTTTTTTCCATATGATGGTTAGTTTTGCTAAACCTTTTTTCTTCCTCTTTTTTAATTCTTTATTATAAGGAATGGCTTTTCTGGGACTAGTAGACAATAGAATGTAATAAGAAGTATAGGTGATAGTTTACCCCCCAAAAAAACAAGAAAAATGTATTTTTTTAAAAATACCAAGAATGGATGAAACATCTAAAATTGGGCAAAACTTGAACTTCTAGATATTGATTAAAATAAAGCATTGGGAGATGCAGAAATTCTTGTTACAGTTACTCAGAAAGTGAGATTAAGTAGATCAGGCTCCATGTGACAAAGGTTGTAATTGACTTGTGCAGAGAATTTCCTTCCTTTTCTTTCTCTGCTCCCTCTCCTTGGAGGAAATCTGTTCTTTCTGTGTCTCGTTTGTGCCGTAAAGGACAATTAGTTCTGAAAAGATAACAAAGACCTTTTACTACACAGAAAATTGGTTGCTTTATCTGTTCTCAAATTTTTGCCAACCTCTCAGAAACTGGCATAAATTTATTTTTAAAAAATTAAACTTGATAAACACCAACATATATGAATATACCTATTATACAAAGGCAAACAGAAAAAAAGATGGTAGATGAAATTGCAAATCTCCATTAGGTATAATTTGTTGCTGGCTTTTAAAAAAAAAAAAAAAGTATTGAATGAGTTCAGCAAATTAGTTCTAACCTCGTCCAGACCTTCCTTGATGCTAGAGCCTTCTCTCCCTTGATTATCTCCAATTTAGCTAGTCAGTGACGTATTTGTACATGGCTGTTTCCCTGTGGTCTCCAACAATAAACTGTGAGCTCTCTGAAAGCAAAGTCATCACAGGCTTTAGTTGTTTCAACAACTCAGTGCCTGGACCACATTAAGTTCTTGATAAGTGCTTGTGGATTAACTATTGGTCTTTTCCCTCTGAGTAAAAGAAACATTTTCCATTAACTTGAAGCTGCATTAGTTACAACATTTTAAAATGTTCAACTATAAAGTCAATTAACCCAACATTTTCACTTTGATACTCTCAATGTAAATTCTTCCAGGAGCAAAACCAGTAATATAACAGAGCATGTGTATTCCCAACCTTATGAATGCTAAGTCTATGTCATTTTCTTCCCTAAAATTCTTAAATGAAAAGAAAAAATTGTAGGTTTTTTGTCAAGGCTTCCAAATTTTCTCAAATTTTACAATAACATTACTATTATTTAAAATGTTCTACTACAGATTGCACATCTAATGAAGAGACGGGGAGTTTTCCACATGGGAATTTTCTATGTCAAAGAAATCAAACTCTAACACTAGAAAGGAAAGAAGGAAAGAAAAGAAACTTTCAGACAATGCCTATGTTTTACAAATATTATCTCATTTGATCCTCAAAACAGTCCTGAGAGGCAGGTTTTATTATTGACCCCATTTTACAAATAAGAAAATTGAGGCAAACAGAGAATAAGTGATTTGCCCCAGATTGCACAGCTACTGACTATGATACCAAATTTGAATTCAGATCTTCCTGACTTCACTCCCAATGCTCTAATAAAAATAACCTGAACTGGTAGATGGCCCACCTGGAATCAGGAGAGTCTGAGTTCAAATCCCATCTCAAGACACATGAGGCTTAACTCGCAGCGTGACTCCTGGCACGTCCCTTAGCCCCAGTTGCCTCTCCAAAACAAACAAAACCTAACAACAAAACAAAAGCCCACCTACTGTCACATCTAGCCTTTAAGCTTGATGGGGTCTATATGTATATGTGTACATACATATTTATTATACATACACACAGATTTGAGCTTCACAGAAATTAGAGAAGATAGCAGACCCATTTCACAGATGAGGAAACAGACTCAGAAATGAATGATGTGCTGAAGGTCACCTAGGTCTATGGGTGCTCCCTGAGCCTCAGTTCATTGCTTCAGCCTCTATGCCAGGTGCTGGCCTTCCCTCCTTTCCCATCTCTCCCTTTTCTCCCAGTCCTCTTGAAAGGAGGGCAGGTCCGGTCCCTGCAGCCATCCCCAGTGCACTTGGCTTTCCCCTTGTCCTTGGGTTTGCAGTCCGGCCATACCTGAGGGAGCCCCCATCCAGGATGTCCTGCATCCCCAAGCCTGCAGGCTAGACGTCAGCCCAGGTCCAGTCACAGCATCCCTCTAGCTGCCAGCTTTGTCAGCTTCAGGTGTCACTTGGTGTCTGCACAGACCAGTGTCAAACCTGCGCTCTGCCACCTAGCCTCCCAGTCCACACCAAGGCGTCCCTTCTCCATCTGGTTTCTGAATCCTTTTTGACCTTCACATTAAACAATCTAACACATTGTTGCAACACAAACCTTGAGTCCCAACCAATGGCCCAGTTTTTTTTTAAGCCACAATCTTTACAATGAAGCAATTGTCACAGTGTGTTCCAATAAGTATCAACTATGTTCCTCTTTAATCAAATTCCATTTAACTGCTACTGTCAGACGTGAATAAGCAATCACAGAAATGTATTCTAAGTTATTGTAATAACCTATTAAAATTTAATACCAAATATAACCTCAAATGCTATACTAAGTCCAAGAGGTTTGGATACTTTTTGGGTACTCCCTCCTTATTGAAAAAGCAACTAAAATGATTGTGCAAAAGACATAAGTCAAGAAGGTAAATTCTGGAAGTAAATGAGGAAAAAAGTTTATTTGCTTGACCTGCACTTTTCATCCTTACCCTCAAAACAAAACCCCAATTCAGACATATTCATCAAGAATTTACTGTATATAAAAATAGAGTACCATGTACTTTGCAGAGTAAAAAGGAAATGAAAAGTTTCATTTCAAAAGACAATTTCTTTAGTACTAGCTAATAAAATCCTTGACTTTCAGACTTCATGAACATATCTCCCTTTATATAAAAAAAATTGTGCCCCTCCCCATTTCGTATAAAGTAATTTATACAAATAATTTCAGCAATGTATATTTTATTCAAATAAAATTGATTTATTAAAATTTGAAATCATAAATAAAAACAAATCTTGTAATGTAAAATATAGCTTATAAATAAATATAATTCTCATATTTATGATAAAATGACAATATTATTTCAATGGGTATTTTTTGATAACAAAATATGCTGTCATTGGCTTATACTGTTACTCATAATTCTTTTTCAACCACTAATTGAAATTGGGATTTTCTTTTAACAATTGAAACAGAGAAACCAACAATATTAAAATTTCCATCTGTTTGCTTAATAAAAACTAGAGACCTGTTTTTTATGCTATCAGAAGATAAGTTTATTAATCACTTGTTTATATGGAGTAAAGTTAATTATATTTCAGGGTGGCAAATAATTTCCCTATACATTCATATTTAGAAACATCTAGCTCTTTAAAATTAAATGAGAATTACTTCTGATCAAATAATAAATAAGTCATTATTTTCTGCTATTTTGTTTATATGACAAGTTTTTTTTAAATTAGAAAACATTAAAATTCATAAATTGATTATCCATCTTTTTCATAAATGCAGCCACATCTTTCTGGATCAAAATATGAATATGCATTTGTGGATCCTGCACTGAATTAGTGTAATCGTCTTTTAAAAATATCTAGCAAATACACAACTTTCAGAAAGAAATTTTTGTTTTTATTAAAAAATGAATTTACTTCATTTGGAACAATGCCCAAAGCGCTATAGAACTGTAGCTACCCTTTGATCCAGCCTGTATCCCAAAGAGATTAGAAAAGGGAGAAGGACCCACATGTGCAAAAATGTTTGTAGCAGCCCTTTTCTGTGGTGGCAAGGAACTAGAAACTGAATGGCTGCCCATCAGTTAGAGAATGGCTGAATAAATCATGGTATATGAATGTTATGGAATATGATTGTTCTATCAGAAATGATCAGCAGGATGATTTCAGAGAGGCCTGATAAGAAAGACTTACAAGGAACCAATGCTGAGTGAAGTGAATAGAACCAGAACATTATACACAGTAATAGCAACATTGTGTGATAATCAATTATGATAAACTTAGCTCTTCTCAGCAACACAATATGCTTAAGACAATTCTAATAGGTTTGCAGTGGAAAATGCTATTCCATCTGGAGAAAGAACAATATAGATTGATTGTGGATGTGAGCATAATATTTTCACCTTTTTTTTTCTTTCTCATGTTGTTTTTTTTTCCTTTTGTTCTGATTTTCCATTTACAACATGACTTATGGAAATATATTTAAAAATCAATATATAATCTAAATCAGATTTGCTTGCTGTCTTGGGAAGGGAAGGAGAAAAAAAATTGGATCTCAAAATCTTACAAAAATGAATGTTGAAAACTCTCTTTACATGTAATTGGAAAAAAATAAAATATTAAGTGGGGGAAAATGAAATGAATTTGCTTCATCCCTTATTATCACTATGAAAAATGGTTAATTTCTTCTTATAAAGCAAATCTTTTTTTTTTAATGAATGAAAAAGCATTTATTAGTTGTTAATTATTTTCCAGTTACTGGGATTAAAAATAGAAAAGCAAGCTAATTCCTGCTATCAAGGAACTCCTTTTCTAATGGAGGAGACAAACCAAATGGGAGGGCTCCATAAGTCCTTAGGATGAATTTTTTTTTTCAATAATAGCTTTTTTTTTTCAAAAGGCATGCAAAGATATTTTTCAGCATTCACCCTTACAAAACCTTGTTTTCCAAATTTTTCTTCCTTTCCCCAACTACCTCCTACTCCCCTAGACAGCCAGAAATCTGATGCAGATTAAACATATACATTTCTTCTATATATATATTTCCATGTTTATCATGTAGAACAAATATCTTTTGAAGTACTTTGAGATAAGAAAGGCAGCGTGTAAGCTTTCAGACGATTACACTGTTTTTTGTAAGATCTTTCTTTTACTGGGCTGTTGTTTTGTTTTGCTTTTTACAAAGTTGATCACTCATTGTAGTAGTAACAATTTGAAAAACTATGTAGTAATTCCTTACTCATATTTCTTGATATAAATTATTAAAGAAAAAAATAATAGTATGCTCTCTCAGTTTTCGGTCCATCTGCCAGAAACAATTGTGTCTAATGTTAATTTAATATCCAAGCATTTCTGGCTCTGAAAAAGAGATGACCAAACACTTCTACTCCTTCAAACTCAGTGTTCTCCTACATGACAATGCCCTAAGATGATTTCAGGTAACATTTCTAGGAATGATGAACATATAATTTGTTGTTGTTCAGTTGTATTCAGTTGTCTGACTCTGTGACCCCATTTGAAGGTTTTCTTGGCAGATACTGGAGTGGTTTGCAATTTCCTTCTCCAGATCATTTTACACTTAAGAAAACTGGGGCAAACAGGGTTAAATGATCTTTCCAAGATCACACAGCAATTAAATATCTGAAGCCAGATTTGAAGTCAGAAAAATTAGTCTTCCTGACTCCAGGCCTAGCATTCTATTCACTTTGCCACTTAGCTGCCCTATATTGTATTGAATGTACAACAAATAACTATTAAATAAATATTGGAATACATTGTTGTATCTTAAGGAATAATAAATATGAATTCAGTCACATGGGGAGTCTTACATATAGTGAGAGAATGAATAAAACAGACAAAAACAGTATGCATGCCAACCATAAAGACATTAAGAAACACAATGGACAAATACACTGGACAATATTGGTATTATTCTATCGAAGTTAAGGCACCATATCCTTCCACTTTGTTAAAAACCGCCAGATTTTCCAAATAAAAAATGACATGTGTTATTATTATTATTTTGCTAAGGCAATTGGGGTTAAGTGACTTGCCCAGGGTGACATAGTTAGGAAGTGTTAAGTGTTTGAGGCCATATTTGAACTCAGGTACTCCTGACTTCAGGGCTGTTGCTCTATCCACAGCACCACCTAGCTGCCCCAACATGTGCTATTATTTAGAAATAGTCTTACTTGGTTTATATTTTGTGGAAACATACTTTTTAAAGAGTGTTTTGCATATTTATTGGGAATTGTTTGTGTTCAATCAAAATGTATCAAGTTTTTCTTAATTCCCATGTTTTCCTTCTAGAAAGGTTCAAGATCCTGTAAGTACCAAATTAGGTAAGAACTATACTTAGGAAAAAACACATTTCAGGCTCTATGGTTCTAATCTGCAAAGAAGGAGGATTTCTCAAATTGTGCTCAATGAATGTAATTCTGCGTGCCACGCTACCTGAGTAAGAATATTCTTTTGCATTGGACTCTCTACTGAGGCATTTTTACTGTAATTCTGTACCTTACTTTTGAAAACACCTAGCATAGAGTTTCCTGTAGGCACTTAATAAATCTTTATTGATTTACTAATAGTGATCAATTTTATATTATCCCTATAGTATTTGAACTCTAAAGTTCCTCTTCTCTTCCAATCTTTACTTAGTACATACAGGAACAACTGCTTGTCTTTATTTTTCTGATTTCATCATTCATATTCAGTAAAAAAACAAACAAAAAAACAAAAAAACTACTTTTTCTGGCTATCCAGTGAATAAGTACTCTAATGAATCCTAAAATTACATAAGTAAAAATAAAAATATAAAAATTGACAGTATAAAGTAAAAGTAATAACAAATGTGCACAGCAAAAATATAAATAAAAAAACTAAATATAAATTAATATAAATAGAGACCTCAAGTCATAATCTGATAATATGCATTATAACAAAGTAACTGGTGACATTAACATCCTGTTCTTTTGTGGGACATGAAGAAAGAAATTAAAATATTAATACAAAATTATCAGCAGAATTAGGTAAGAGAACATTAAATGCTACACCAAGTCAACATCTTAGCAAATCTTAACTCCAGAAAGGGCTTCAGAAAGCTTGAGAGAATGAGAGATAAGAATGGGAGAAAAGAGTTCAGTATCCTTTTGAGTAACAGAAACACAAAACAGAACAGTTAAGGACACAGTTTAGAAACACTCCAATAAATAGGACAATGAGCAGATTGATGTAAATTTAATTCCATCCCCTGTGGGAGAAAAATCCCACTCAGGGATGATAGATGAATGGCAGAGATTGTGAGGGTGGGAACAATGCTTGACAATTTGGGAAATGGCTGTGATGGACAAAGAAAAGGCATCAATAAAAATAATTTTAAAAGAACAAAAATGTAAAAATCTAAAGAAAATCCCTTATAACAGGGCTAACTTTTAAGAAAAGCTTAGCTGAAGTCTCCTGGACATGGAAAGCATATAGTTTCATACAGATTTCTTTCATTTTTTTTTTTCCTGGATGGATAATTTGTTAGGAAAATCCTTCTAATCATTAACTATTTTCCCAACTTCTGTTGTGTTCTTCTGGGAAAAAAGTTGATCTATGGGAACAAATGAGAATCACACCTAACAACATTGCAACCCTTATGTTATATACTTAAAAGAAAATTAATTTTCACAGAAACTATTAGCAATAAGAATAGCCAATGGAAAAAATGGTTAAAGGATATGAACAGACAGTTCTCCAGGGAAGCAATCCAAGATTTCAATGTCATGTAAAAAAAATACTCAAAATAATAATTAGAAAAATTTAAATGGAAAAATCTCTTGAGATTTTACCTCTCATTTCTCAGACTGACAAAGATGATCAATAAAAGAGGGAAGTGACAATTGCTGGGGAGACTGTGTCACATAAAGGCAAGGCTGATGATATCACCTGGTCCATTCACCTGGAGTCATTAAACTATAACCCTCCTTTGTCCTAAATCCTACCACTAGGCTTAACTGCCTAGATTTACAAGTTAAAAGAAAGAGACTTCTGCATACAAATGAAGGCAGAAGGAGGAATGGTGTTGTCAAAAAAAAAGATGAGGCTTCTCATTCAGACAGCTTTTCCTGGAATAAATACCAAAGAACATATTCCCCCAATTCCTGCTTTTGTTTCCTCAAAGAAGTAGGGGCAATGGGTGGAGCAGTGTGGCCTTCAGGGAGGATGGTCTCCTTTAGCAAAACTTCTGGAACTTTTTCAGTCTTACAAGGGAAAACTTTTACCCAATTAATACAGGAGTTAACAAAAACCAAAGCAGTTTAAAGCCACTGCCAAGGGGCATATGGCCCTTTTAACAGTCCTTTCAGAATTTACTTGCCTGGGAATTGTATGACAGAATGCAGGAGTCAGGAGTTGGGGAATTAAAGGTGCCATGGTCAGGGGCAAACAGAAAGCTGCAGGGGCAGCTGGATTGGCAAGCCTGTTTCCCTTGGCCAGAAGTGAATCCTCCTTCCTTTATAAAACATATCAGGATGCTGAGTGAAATGAGCAGAACCAGGAGATCATTATATATGGCAACAACAATATTATATGATGATCAATTCTGATGGACATGGCTCTCTTCAACAATGAAATGTTTCAAACCACCTCCAACTGTACACTGAAGAAAGCCATATACACCCAGAGAGAGGGATGTGAAATGTGGACCACAACATAACATTCTCATACTCCTTGATTGATGTTTGCTTACATTGTGTTTCCTTTATCTGATATGTCTTTTGTGTAGATAAGATTTTTCTTGCACAACAATGATAAGTTTGGAAATATGTATACATATATTCGATTTGCCAATATTTGAACATAATTAACATGTAGTGGATATCCTGCCACCTAGGGAAGGGGTGGGGAGTTGGGGGGGAAAATCTGTAACAGAAAGCTATGTAAGGGTTAATGTTGAAGAATTACCCACACATGTTATGCAAATAAAATTTTTTAAAAATTGGAAAAATTGGACAAAAAAAATAAAACATATCAGGAACCTCTCTAGGTCCACAGCCAGCTTGCAGTCATTGTTCCTCTGCGTACTTAATGAGGGAATGTTTGGCTGTCAAAAATCCCCTTTCTTCCCAAACATCCCCCATGATCTTGCAAAACATGAAAAACATATTTGAAGTCAGTACAGATATTCATTCTCATTTCTTTCCCTAATTGTAAAGCTGTGGAGAGAGCAAAAATGCTCCAAACCTGATGGGGAGCCAGAATTTCCCATGACTGGCCCAGGATGAGCTTAGGGCTTCCTCAATTAGAAGGGCTGTGGAAGCTAACGCTAAGGCAGAAGGGTCACCCTCAAAACACCAAGTTTCTTTGAGAAGTAGGCAAGGAGTCTAGGATAAGGTTCCAGAGACTGAGTCAAGACTCTCAGGACCTGGCCGTGCCTTCCATCAACGTGGAGTGTAGGTCTAAAGTGGGGGAAAGGTCAGTTTAGCTTTCAAGGTCTTAAAAACCTTGGCCTGATCAGGATGTGATCAAATTGTCTGCTTTTTCTCCCAGTGAGCAAAAGGGAAGGTGAGAGGTGGCCCCAAATATTTAGGCAAAGTGGCCTTCAGAGTTTCTCAGGGCCCAGGAAGCAAGAGAGTTAAGGTGTTGTGGCAGCTGCCAGAATAGCCTCCAGGGCTGAGCTATATATATATATATATATTTTTAACATTTGTTTTTTTTTTATTTTGAGTTCCAAATTCTCTCCCTCCCTTGCTTCCCTCCCCCACCCCAGAAGGCAAGCAATTTGATATGCAAAGCATTTCTACATGTTTCAAAAGAAAATACAGACTCCCAAATCCTAAGAATAATAGAAAGTAAAAACTTAAATGCTTCAATCTGCACTCAGAATCATATTAGCATCTCTATAGCCCTTTAAGGTTTGCCAAGTCCTTTATTCATTTATGCTCATGATAACATAGGAAAATGCTGTCATTACCCCATTTTATTTTATTTTATTTTATTTAAATTTTATTATTTTTTTTATTAAAGCTTTTTATTTGTATAACATATGTATGGGTAGTTCCCCAGCATTGATCTTTACAAAGGGCTGAGCTATATATCAAGATATCATCTCCATACTTGTAATGTGTCTCATGGCTTCTAATGACCCTGTACAATTTGCAATATGAGGAAAAAGCAGAGACATGATTGTAATATAATCAGTCAAAACTGATTCTTCAGGGCCTCAATCTGAGAGCACAAATATGACAGGATAAAGCATCCTTAGCTCTGATAACCATGTAGTAACAATTCTATCTCATAGCCAGACTCAGGAATAATCAGATGGGAAACAAAGAAATAGAACTGGGAAACTGAGTCAGAAGGCTCTCACCTTAAATAGAGGCTAAAGTAGTCCTCCCATCTCTTACCCAGATAAGATATCCACCTGTAGTAGTTGAGGAAGGCATCCCTCTGAGTAACTTATGGCATTTCTCTGAGATGTTGGGTTACTGACTTTATGATCCATCAGGCAATCATATCCAAATTCTAAATTCAAAATAATATTAGTTACAGTCCCAAGAGATTTTATCTCAGTAGGAAGGTTCACCAATCAGGGCCTTCAGATCTATTTAAAAACAAAAAAAAAAAAAATCTTATAAACCATTGTGCATAATCTGTACCTACAAGACACAGTCAAAACTAGTACAGGGATAGCAGGTTAAAATTCTGCTCTGGGTACTTCAAACATATTTGTTATCATATTCATTAAACAAGGAGACCATTATGCACTTAAATAATTATTTGATAATTTGCTGAATGGGTTTTGAAATAACCACTTTCAGAGAACTTGCAGTTAACCAGAAATCTAACAACTTCTCTTAGAAGTTCCTTGCATTGCTAAGTGGTAGACATAGCATCACAAATGACTTTGCCTTAAAACAGTTACAATCTTGAAAAATAAAAACATTCAGTTGTTAACACCATGTAAATATAAGCTATTCCTTAAACAATAAAAGCAATTAATATTAAAGTAATTTCATTTAACCAGCAAGGAGGGGTTGGCAGAAGTTGGCAGAAGGGGGGTCGGGGTGGGAAGTGAACTCCAGTGAGTGGGTTTGTTTCTCACTTCTAAGAAGAAGCCACACCCAGTGGGAGAAGGGTGGGTTAAATCTCCTTTCAAGCTGACAGATCTTTCCCTTTCCCCCACTCCATGTGGGGTCTCTTGAAACTCCACCATGCCTCCTGACCCCACTTTTCCTTATAGCTAACTCTTTTAGAGTGCCAAGTCCCTCCCAGGACCCAGCCCACCAGCCAAGGACATGTCCCAACCTCATGGGGTGTCTCTTTCCCCCTAACAAATGGCAAGTTCTACCAGGAGCTTGCCCCTTTCCATAATAAATCTACCTTCTGCCAAAGACAATGGCCAATGTGAATTTCCCATATGACCGAACCCCAACTTTGGTGCCTATCATCATCTGGTGTCTACATAACCCACATAATATCTAATAATTTTAGGTTTCAATAGTACAATAACCTCAAATAATTTAATTAGCAATTTCACAATTTTTCTAAGTGAAAGCCAAATAAATGTAACATAGCCTATCACAAAAATGGATAGGAATCTCATATAATTTACAGTCGTTTCCAATTTTAACACACATATCAGTTAAAAAGTTTTTAAAAAAATCAATACTTTACCTTGTGATAATCTAACTAGATGTTCCATTCAAACTATCAAGTGCTTTTGCAAATCAATTTTTCTTGCCCCTTGTTTTTAAAATCACTTTTTTAAAAAAACCTTAAGATACAATAGCTAATATTTCAATAATTATGGACCAAATTTCCTAAAACTTATACATAAATCCGGCAGAGCTGACAAAATTTAAAAGCATAGCTCATAATTTTTTGCAAATTACCCAATATACATTTTAGAAAGCAACGTATTT
The DNA here is from genome assembly GCA_023553655.1 of Myrmecobius fasciatus. Taxonomy (NCBI): domain Eukaryota; kingdom Metazoa; phylum Chordata; class Mammalia; order Dasyuromorphia; family Myrmecobiidae; genus Myrmecobius; species Myrmecobius fasciatus. Next base: position 270,347 of record JAJPUD010000656.1, read on the forward strand.
CATCTAATTAGGGGATGCAAACATGTGACCCCCTAAGGTAATCTACCAGAACTTTGTTTTAATAACCTATTTTTTTATATATAACATATATTGGATTGCTTGCCATTTAGGGGAGGGGTGGGGGAAGGAAGGGAAAATCTGAAACATAAGGCTAGCAAGAGTCAATATTGAAAAATTATCCATGCATATGTTTTGAAAATAAAAAGCTTTAAAAATAAAAAATAACATTTTTTAAACTTAAAATCAAATAAAATACAGATTTAAATTCCAGTAGTGTTTCAATATCTACACCCAAATTTCTAAGATCTTGTGCTTAAAATAAACAAAAGCACAATTCTACCACATGCCAGTTAATAGTGACTGAGTGTGACAATTGGAGTGATGATCTCTCAGGACTATAGACTAAATTAGATAAAGCCTGAGAGCCTAAGTTCCGGTTTCCGGGATGGAAGGGAAAGTAGAAGGTAGTCTGATTTATAAGCTGTCAACATTCCAATTCCTAAATAAGGAAAGTAAAGCATATATAACCAATTAGAATGTATGTAAGGGAAAAGAGGGGTGGGCTTGGGACTTTCTTTGTTCTGGATTGTATAAAAGTCACAAGGATGTACTGCTCCCTGGCTCTCCCAACTCTGGACTACTTTGATCCATTGTGGGACCGCTCAGTACTCATGAGTTCCCGTATAAAGCCTTTGTTCTATACCTTGAGATGCCTCTGTAGTATTGATTATTAAGATAAGGGCCTGAATATCCCACACATGATTGTCTCATGTAATAGTAAGAGATTCATCATATACAACTTACAATTCATCTTGATAACTAAGGAGGTAGCCTGAAACTCAACATTCCTGCTGTAAAGGCCAATCATTAGAAATTGTTCCTACTTAACAAAGTTGTAGATTATCAGTAAATTCACCCTTCTTGGGGACCTATGTAACTCAAACTAGTGATTTCTCAGGGATAACAAGCTTACTTACAAGACAGTTTTACTTATTTATTATTATTATTATTTTTTTTTTTGCTGAGGTAATTGAGCTTAAGTAACTTGCCCAGGGTCACACAAGCTAGGAAGTGTTAAGTGTCTGAGACCATATTTGAACTCAGGTCCTCCTGACTTCAGGGATGATGTTCTATCTACGGAACCACCTAGCTGCCCCTACAAGATAGTTTTAAGAAGCTTAACAAATTTACAATTTACTTTCTTTGATTTGACATCAGCTTTCTTTGTTCTCTTTTAACTCCCTGCATTCAGAGCTGCATAATCTTAGGTCTCCAGCTTTTAAAATGCAAACCTGATCCAGATAAGATTTTGTGCTCTTGCTCTCCCTCTTTTCTCACTGTGAATAAAAAAAAAAGCTTGCAGAGGAGGCCATTTGCTGCCAGGTTTTAAAAGCAGCTGAGCTTTTTTCTATTTTCCCCAAAGAACATAGCCACAAAGAGATTACAATTTATATAAAACTGCTTTTGCTACCATGTCTCAAATAACAAATTCACTGAACTGATTGAACATATTTTCTCTCTCCTTCACTCACCCCTCTTCCCACGTGTCCCTTTATTCTATGCATTATCCTCCTCATGGAGGCCTTAATTTAGTTGAATTTGCTTCCAAATTATTTTACACACACACAAAATTCATTTATCTCAACAATGGCATTGTATGTTGGTCACATCTAAAAACTCAGATAAAATTATCAAAAATAAAGCAATTAAATCCAATAAAAAGTAAACACTCATATAGCATTTATTTTATGCTAAGCACTTTCGCAATCTCGAAATGACCAATAGCCAAACTTCCCAATCATTGCTCTCAAAAATTAGCTCACTTTTCCTGTTGCCCCCAGCTTGATCAGATTTGAAGTCCACAGGAAAAAGTCAGGCCTTTTTTAAAAAAAAAAAAATCTATCTCACAGAACAGACATAAGAGACATTCTGCACAAACACAGACAGACAAAAATTACATGGAAGAGGACCCTCCCTTCCTCACACACAAAACGGCAATATCTCATCCGGGGAACTTTTGCTCCTAAGGTTTAGGTCTGGACTGCTCCTTCCCTTCAGCCCAAGGGCAGCCCAAGGACACAGGCAGTGCCCTGGGGGGAGCTGCTCCCATCTCTGGACTGCTCCTTTCCTTCCTTCTGGATTGTGTGCCCATAAGTTATCTGACTGTTCACTTGCACTTGGACTTCTTCTTTGGAGACTTGGGCTCCTTTGTGTATGGATGCCTCTGCTTTAGGCCCATAGTCCACAGAGAGGGAGGCCTGATCTCAAGGACGGTCAGAGAAAACCCAACATGGTACCTGCCTTGAGTCAGAACCCCAGCTGTCTCTCTGGGACCTGCCCCCATAAACTGTGTGGGACGGGGTGCTGGACCCTGACCCAAAGTGACTACTCAGAGGCAGCTTCAGGAGGCATTTCTTCGGTCCTTACAAGGAGAGCAGATCCAGAGCCTCTCAGCTCCCATCTTTCAGCACGATGCCTGGCCTGGTGGCCAGAAATAGTGAATTGGTTACAGAGCAAAAGCCTCAAGTTCATGGGATGGACTGAAAAGGAAGTAACCATTGACTAGTGGTCAGCAACGCTGTCCAGGTCCTGTGGGTCATGTGACTTCCTGCAGCTTAGGCCTAGGGTCTGACCTTTTCTGCCCTCCAGCCCTCTGGGAACAGGGATCACATGACTTCCTGAAGGTCTGACCCACTCCACCTTGTAGCCTTTTTGAGTCTACAAGACTACCTGGTGCCATTCAGTGTGGTGACCACCAGCATCCTTTCTTGAACAATCAGGCCGGATTGTGGAACAGACAGAAAGGGCCCAGAGAATTCGTGGGAAGCCCTGAGTAAACCAGAAGCCCCTGTGGATTGAGTCTGTGTTCCTCCACAACAGAACCCTCCCCACCCCAGCAGTGTTCACCCACCTCTCCCTGAGGTGGTGAACTGAAGGAAGGTAAGGGACAGGAACTGACAAGCTGACACTCCACCCCTTCAATCCAGTTTTAATGGCTGAAACAAGACTTGCCTGACTTTTTCTGTTGATATTATTCAAAGCTTTGGAAACCATTTCCTACATATCTTCTGCTTGGTACCTGAATGTTCTCTTTGTGGGGGGTAGGAGCTCCTGTGAGATTTGAAGTGACTGATGTGTCCAACGTCCCACAGCTACAACAGGGTCCCAGACTTTCCTGCACCCATTTGCTAAGCTTCCACTCAATATGTAGCATCATCATTATTATTCCCACTTATAAAGATGAAAAGAATGAAGCTCAGAAGGCTCAAAGGATCAGGGCTAAGGTCACTTGGCTACAAGTGTGCAACCCCTTCGACCCAGCAGTGTTTCTACTGGGCCTGTATTCCAAAGAGATCTTAGAGGAGGGAAAGGGACCCACATGTGCAAAAATGTTTCTGGCAGCCCTTTCTGTAGTGGCAAGAAACTGGAAACTGAGTGGAGGCCCATATAAATAGATGCTGAATAAGCTATGGTATATGAATGTTATGGAATATTATTGCTCTGTGAGAAACGACCAGTAGGACGATTTCAGAGAGGCCTGGAGAGACTTGAATGAGCTGATGCTGAGTGAAATGAGCAGAACCAGGAGATCATTATACATGGCAACAACAATACTGTACAATAATCAATTCTGATGGACTTGGCTCTCTCCAACAATGAGATGATCGAGGCCTGTACCAATGATCTTATGATGATGAGAGTCATCTACACCCAGAGAGAGGCCTGGGGGGACTGAATGTGGATCACAATAGAAAATTCTCACTCTTGCTGTTCACTTGCATTTTGTTTTCTTTCCTTTTTGATCTGATTTTTCTTATGCAGTAAGATAATTGTATAAATGTTTACATATATTGGATTTAACATATTTTAACATGTATAACATATATTGGATTGTGTGCCATCTAGGAGAAAGGATAGAGGGAAAGGGGAAAATTTGGAACACGAGGCTATGCAAGGGTCAGTGTTGAAAATTATTTGTCCGTATGTTTTGAAAATAAAAAGCTTTAATTAAAAAAAAGAAAGAAAAGTTGGTTCAGGTTTTTCACCCCCTCATACCACATTAGTACAGCACATCCAACATAATTTTAAAGTCTTTTTTAATACTTTACAATTTCTTCAACTCATCCAACTCTTTACAGACAGTACAATTTGTGGAAAAACATTCTCAAACAGGAGTGCAAAACAGCACAGAAAACTAAGCCACGAATTACTGATGCCTTCTTTGAGTGCACAGTTCCTCCAATGGGATTCAACAACAGTCAGTAGTAAACGGGAGGCACAGATGTTACGGAGCATCGTCCTTCCAAGCTTCAGGATGCATGGCGCCCCTGGGACGGGTGTTTCCTTCACATTTGACATCAGGAGTTCCTGTGGCCCCAAAGAATCCACTCCCTGGTGGCCAGTGAGCCCTGGCCCTCAGCCTTCCCTGCCATGACTACATGCAAAGCCTCTCTCCCTTGTTCTTCACTAGCACTGCCTTCAACAACAAGGGTCTCTGCATGCTGAGCTTAGATCCTCGTTTCTTTAAACAAGGTAGAACTGGGAAGAGGTACAGGGAAGTTGTGGCTGGGCTTACCCCTCACCCTCCCAGGCAGTGAAAACAAACACCCTCCCAGGCAGTGAAAACAAAGGAGATGTGGACAATAGTCTCCATGCTTTCCTCCTTTATGAAGAAAATGATGGTGATTTTCCTACTTCTGAAATCTGTATTTTTGTTTTTTTAACTTTCTTCCTTAACTAGTACTAGTATGTGATGGTTTGATTCAATATTTAACAGATGTAGAAAAAAATGCCTTTTATAGATTGAACAGAGATCATTAAATATCTACCATTATACAGTTCTGACTGATATAAATTATGTGGACGTGCCACCCATGTTATCATGAAAAGAACCTATCGTCTGATGAGTAAGACGATGTCGTTTTTTCCCAAAATAGTACTCTAAATCATGGGGGTTGGTAGGGAGAAAAACAATGAACAGATTTCCATGAAACAACTGAAATGGCTGCTATCAATGATTTCCAAAAAATACACACAGCGACAAATTCTAATGTCTCTTCAGACAAAAGGACAAATAGTTAAGATACATCATTCATCCAATATTATTTCATTAAGTACTTAATATTGGTTTACAGGAAATAAAATATAGAATGCAATTTTAGAAATAAATTATTCTTCAATATTAAATAGCAAGTAATTCTGGTCACTAAATAACTTTAATGTTAACAAATCTGTCATTGTCTTGATTTGTTAAGTTAAAGAGAAATGTACAGACACCATTTATAAAATTTGAGTGCAGTGGCACGCTACTTCTTGATTAAAAAAGAAAATGAAATGAAATATTAAAAGTTTACTTTTATGCTAAAGTTACTTTTTGGCCCGGTCGAAAAGCTGTTCCACTTTGACTTTTCCTCTTCTTTGGATTCTGAAAGTTATCATAGCTATGGGAAAAATACATATATAATGAATGCTTTTCTAACTTATAACAACATTACCACTGATAAAGCTGTAACTGTACAAAATCAGTTCTACATTTTAAAAGCTACACCTGTGATATATTCTAGTCACATTTTTAAGTGAGAAGGCAAAGATGAAGGATTCATTTTTATGACAATTTTAAGTATTTTAGATTTTTCTGGAAGCTCTAATTCCTCTTTTTAGGATTTACAAGCAATTAAGATAAAATAAATTAAAATAAATATAAATAAAATAAAAAAATAAAATAAAATAAAATAAATAAAAGAATGATTCTGACTTTATTTCTGTGCTGTTGGATATATACATGTGTTCTAGGCTCACTTTTTCCTGAATCGGTCTGAAAATATTCATTATAATTTCTGAAATAAACTGATTATACAAAACATTCCAAATAATTAACTGAATAACATCAGGAATATTAATATCTAAGTTTCTAAATCAAAAGTTACCACTTACAGATCAGCAAAATTCTTCCAGTCATCTGGACTAATGGATGGTCTTGTGTTACTGAGGGCAGTAATTAAATGAGCCTGGCTAATGGCTAATGTATTCTTAACTGGTCCTGGTTGAACAGTAGTAACATCCTCCTTGAATTAGAAAAATAAAGATAAGACAATGACAAAAAGCTAAATTAGTGACACACATATTTCCAAGATCTTATTTCTACCTATCAATTTCTGCAAAAGGATATATATATATATATACATATATATATATATACACACACACACACATATATATATATATATATACACACACACACATATATATATTCACATACTTCAAAATATCATAGAATATTGGAATTATGACAAACTTTGGCGATCACCCCTGTTGCCTCATTTTATATATGAGAAAGCTCCTTTCTCTTAAAATTTTATTAAAAACAGTTTGGAAAATAAATGTGAAAAGAGTTAAGTTTATGATTAATTTGATTATTCCTGCATTCATGTGACTACTGACATTAGCAATCAAACTATGAGAAAGAAATTATCTCTGAACAAAGTAACTATGCCTTGCTCTTCTGTACAAGACAGAAATAGCCCAAAGCACAAATTCAATAGAAATTAATTATAAAAGGCATACTGCATTTTGGCTCCTGTATCTTTCTTTGATGGCGCTGATCTCTGCTTTCATTTGCTCTCTTTGATCTTGTGTGAGTTCTTGCAGACCTTCTTGGGATGACATTCTGAGCATTGGGGGGTGTAAAAGCACCTGATCTCTCCCAGTTACTCCAGTAAAATCATGAGATGTGGAGCTGGGTCCTGACAGACACTGAGAGCTCTGTAGAGGTTAAATGTAGGATGAGGGAAAAAAATGTAAACAATTATTGAAGTTTATGGCATCTTTCAAGGAAAAAAATTTCTAACCTAAGTCAAACTGAGCATTTTCAAACTGTACAGTGTAAGAATGCTTAAAATACTTTCTTGTATATAGAAAGAGACTAGAGTTTTCTTTTGGGAGTAGAGGTCTTTGCTTTGTAGTCAGTTCACAGGTGATAGGTATATCACAAAGTCTTTGTAACTTAATCCTTGGTTTACACTGGAGTACAAATGGACCTCAGTTACCCAAGCTTTAGTTTTATAGCAAATAGTTAAAAGTTCACATAACAAACAAAACAAACCACACACACACACACACACACACACACACAATCCCATAAGTATGGTGATGCTTCTAATCTTCCTGATATAAGAAAAACCAAAATTTCAAAATTTACATTCTCACATAAAATGTTAAGAGAGGTAACAAAATGTTTTGTGTCTCATGCCAATATCATGCCAAGAAACTATATCCAACTATATATATATAACCTCTTTGGGGAAAGTGCTAAGTCATTGCTGTTCTAATTGAATTTAAAAAACATTTTCTTAGCATTTAATCTGAAATCGTTTTTATTCTTTTCAGTAGAAAAGAAGGTATTTTTATGTCTTTATCTTTTCCTCTGGTACTTGGCCTAAAGATGTGAGAGAAAAGTAGAATTTTCTGACATCTTAGGTTGCTTAATGATTCTACACTAAAAGATGCTAAGCTAACATTCAGTATTTAAGGAAAGATTATTTTTCTCCTGGATAATTAAAAAATATGTTGAGGAGATAATAAGGTACAAGTCAACACAGTAGTGTTGAGATCACACAAAAAAGAGACATTAAAAAAAATTAAATTGAATCTTAAGGACCCAATTAAACTGCCTTTTTGATTGGATTCATATCACAAGGAATGACAGTTAATCAAACAGAATTCCCCCCCTCTCATCATTTGATGCTTTACAAAATAGGTGAACAATTTGTCTTATTCTTGCTTTTGTATCTTTGGTTGCTTAATGGACAAGGGACTTCATTTTTACTTTATTTTTTTGCATTCTTTATGCAATTCTGAAGGATCCCTAGAAGAGATTATTTGTCTTTCATTTAGTTTTGCTTTTGAATTAGAACCTACTAATCTTTGTATCTATTTAAAAAAAAAAAAAAAACTGTCTTAGATCCAAAGTTCAAAGAGAACAGCCAAGATAGGAACACTGAGTTGACTATTTCTTTAAGCAAATCTTCAGGGAGACAAACTTAAGAATGACTTACAAATGTCGATGTCATTTATACAAAGCCTAAGTCAAGGTTCCATGCTCATTCCCAGTTATCTAAGGAATTAAATATTTAGGAAGCTACAGTTTTAACGCTGTCCACTTAGTAGCTTGGCTTTTACCCAAAGGGAGATAATTTGACTTCACAAGCAGTGAAAATGACTAACTTGCACAAAATCAATCCATCAATCAAAACTCATTCACTCAAGTGCACAACTAGCTATGCGGAGGTGACGAATGAATCCTTCCTTAATGTGACTCCTTCACAGAGAAGAGGGATGGTGAGAGGAAGAGCTCAACAGCCAAACTTCACATACAGACTGTGGTCTCACTTTTAGAAGCACCTAGTACTTGGAGGTGTCTGTGAGCTCAACATGGATAACCTGCACATTTAGAAAAAAGAATGCCTCCTCCAAGTACCAGTTCAGAAGAAGTTCCATTTCCTAGTTCTGATTCATAAGAACTTCCAAAGTAAAGCCGATACATATTGAATTTCGATTCTTCGGGAAGTAGATCAGACATCTCTAGGGAGACAAGAGACTGTTCTAGACCACACTCTCCATCTCCAGCTGAATCATCAGAGCCACTGCTATGATTAAGGAAAACCATTGAAGACAGACTGAGGTCACTATCAGAACTGGAACCAATATCCTAAGGAAAAAAAAAGCCACATAAAACAAGAAAGTCTTACAATGATTTAAATAATTCTCATCTCTATAATAACCACTAATGCAGACATATAACAAAATAATTAAAATTCAAGGAAATAAAAGAATTTCATATGCTTTCATAATATTCCCCCCCTCCCCTCCATTCTCAAATATTTTAGGGTAGAGGGAAATCAAAAGATGGACTACATTTTCTTTTTGGACTACATACTTAAAGAGACTTTACCCATCTTTACCAAACTAGCCAATGGTAAAGCTTATAGGCAATCATCTTGATTTTTCATGCTTAATGGCTTAGCTAATTATTCTATTTTACTGCATTGTGGGACTTTTGTCCAACCAGGTGCTGGGATTTACACTATGCTGTCAACAATTTATCAACCAAGAGTTATTAAGTGCCCAAAATGTACCAGACACTGAGTGAAACTATGAATACAAAAGGGAAACAGACCCTTTCTCAAGGAGCTTAAATTCTATTGGGGATACAAGTTCACAGATGAATATTCTAATATATACAAGAAAAGTTATATCATGATTTGAAGAGTATAGGGAGGAAATCATTGGGGGCTATCAAGAAAATACTCTTGATGGTGACAACATTTGAGCTGGGCCTTAAAGGGAGCCCTGGGCTCTAGAAGGAGGGAAAGCATTTAAAGGATAGAAGCACAGAGGTGTGAGAGGGAGTATGATGTGGGGCTGAAATGTAAATATATGTTGTGGAATTATCTTGGAAGAAACTGGACTGTGAAGGGCTTTAAAATCCAAATAGAGCAGTTTGTATTTCATATTAAGAGCCATGGGGAGCCAATGGAGCTTTCTGAGAATGGGAAAGATGGTTAAAATTATAGATAAAACAAGAATAGAAACAAATTCACAAGAAAAATTGTTTCATGCAAAGAATTTCCCAAATAAGACATTTTCACATAAGTAACTTATGTAGCTTTATTATATTAAAGGTTATTTCTTTCAATAGTTAAAATCATTTCATAATAATTATAAAAATAAGTGTCAATATAAAATGCTGTGCTAACTTTTGTCTTTCTAGTGACCTTACTTGTGACAAGCCTGATGCCCGCCTGCCATGGATGGCCTCAAGCTGAGCATTGTAAAGCAGAGCTTTCAGATCTGCGCCTGTAAACGAACCAGTCACTGATGCTAAATGCTCGAGGTCTACATCATCTGTCAGAGGCAGGGAACCACTAAGGACTTTTAAAATTTCAAGACGAGACACCTGAAGGGAAAAATATAAGCTAATATGAGAAATGAGAAAATTAACTATTGTCTTAAGCCTATTTTTGGGTCCATTTCCCATTTTCTTGATGTTATCTAATAACAAATTGCAGTGCAAACAAAACAAAAACAAAAATAGGGGCAGTTAGATGATGAAGTGCATAAAGCACTGGTCCTGAAGTCAAGAGCACCTGAGTTCAAATCTGGTCTCAGGCATTTAACACTTACTAGCTGTGTGACTCTGGGCAAATCACTTAACCCCAATTGCCTCACTAAAAACAATCCCCCCAAGATTTCAGTGAACCCCAATGTTCCAAGAATTAAAACTGTAGGTGGCCCAAAGAGCATAAGGAGGACACAGGGAGAGTATTCAATATATGCTTGTGACACCTTGGGAAACTGCATAGCACTTGGGAATAAAAGATTCTGGGTTTGAATCTCAACTCTGAGAGTTTCTGTGTGACCTTGAAAAGTGATTTAATCTCTCGGCCTCGATTTCCTCATCTGTAACATGAGAGGTGTATACCTGATTCTCTTGAAGGCCCCTTCTAGATCAAAATCTAGGATCCTACAAATGATAATACATGTAAAAAGTGGCAAAAAGAGATCACCTGAAAGGGAAAAGGAGATGGGACATGTGATGAACTGAGCATTAAAGAACTAGAAGCAGTTTTCCAGTGTACTGGGTAGCAATCTGGACAGCTGGAGAGATTTAAAAAAGTCCAGATTTTTCAATGAGAATTCAAATTTTAGAGTGTAAATTTCTTCTTTTAAATAAAATTTTAAGAATTGTCCAATAAGTTTTAAAGAAAAAGAAAATTACTTTCTATGAAGTGTACTTTCCTTGTTAACCTCCCCCAAAAGGAAAGGTACAGATAGGAAGATGAACATCAGCATACATGTCCTTTCTTGAGGAAATCAGCAAATGTAAAATTTATAGTTCTTTATTTAATAAGAGTGAGTCAAAGGAACATCCAATATCATACAAGTCACATCAACATGAATGAACCAAAAATGAATTGAGTAATTTGCTTATATCCTTATAATCTTTAGGTTTAAAGTGTTATCAGAACTAAGTTCTTTTTTAAAAGATTAAAGATCTTTTAAGTTGGTATTTGTCAATCAGGACAGTGATACAGTGGATGAAAGGCCAGGACCTGAGTTCAAATTCAGCTTGTGATCCCAGGCAAGTCACTTCACCCTGTTTGCCTCAATTTTCTAATTTGTAAAATGAGCTGGAGAAGGAAAAGGCAGACCATGCCAGTATCTCTTCGAAGAAGAGTTTGGACTCAAATGGAGTCCAAAAGAGTTGGCCATGACTGAAAATGACATTACAACTCTAAGTCAATTAAGAATGTGAATTCTGAGGACAAAATGAGGCCAAGAACTGAGGAGTAAAAACTGATTGTGGAATCTCTCTGTTCTGACTGGCCAGCAATTCTGGAGTTTTTGGTTTCCTGAGGAAGCTGCTAGTAAAAAGACTTTACATCTTTGCAGTTAACACAAATGTTCTAAGTACTTTCTGTTGTTCAATCGTTTCAATTGTGCTTGACCCTTCAGAACTCTGTCAGGGATTTTTTTTAGCAGAGATATCAAAGTGGTATGCTATTTCCTTCTCCAATGGATCCATTTTGTCCAGTCATCAGAGATTAAGTGACTTGCCAACGGTGGCACAGCAAGGAAGTGGCTAAGGCTGGATTTGAACTCAGGTCTTCCTATTTCCAGGACCAGCGCTCAACCCACTGAGCCAACAGCTTCCTCTTGGACTAGAGTTCTAAGTTGCCATAAAAATTTAGTTGCTGCTAAGATCTCAGTTGCCTTGTAAGGGCTAGGGTTGATAGTAAGAAAGATAACCTTCTCAACTAAGTGAAAGACTACTGTTATGACCTGGTGGAAATAAAATTCACAAATGGACAATATAGAATTTGTTGGTTTGAAACCATAAATAAGAGATTATCACCTCATCAGGAGGAGGACAATACACACATTTGTCTAGACGACCTGGCCTAAGGAGGGCAGGGTCAATCAAGTCTGGGCGACTAGTAGCAGCCAGTACATAAACACCTGAAGGAAGTAAAAGAAAAACTTTTATTATGATTAGGTAATGTTTTTGTACGTGGAAAAAAAAAAAAAAGGAATTTGAGCACTGACAATGATTACCCTCTAAGCCTTCTACTCCATCTAACTGAGTTAGTAACTGGTTAACAACACGGTCTGTAACGCCTGTATTATCATGACCTCTTCGAGGAGCAATGGATTCAAATTCATCAAAGAAAAGAATGCAAGGTTTGGCGGCCTGTGCCCTGAAAGAAACATAGTAATAATAATAATCAATTCTGAGAAATTAAAAGTACTTTTGGGGTAATAAAGAAGTGAAAATAAAGCAGTTGCCTATTGATTAAGGTATGGCTAAACATAACTGGGGTATGTAAATGTGATGAAATATGACTGTGGTATAAGAAATGATGACCATCTGGAGTATAGAGAAGCATGGAGAAACCGAGATGAATGGATGGAAAGGGAAGTAAGGAGAGCCAAAAAAATAATATCAATGTAAGTACAAAGAACAATCACAAAACAATAAAATTGAATGCTGCAAGATTACAAAGAACAAACTTGACTCTAAAGAAGACCTAGAAGGAGAGAGCTTCTCTAACTCCTTTGCATAGAATTTTTTCTTTTTTAGGGAGTGGGGTTTCACAGGTACGAAACATTGCAGACAGTATCAAACTTTTTTTCTATATACTAATCAGTTTTGCTGAATGATAGCTCTATGAAAATAGGGAAAGGAAGATACAGGGGTAATTCACTTAGTATGAAAATGAAGGATTATTAATAAAAATTACTAAAAGAAATAAAAATGCAAATACAAATTAATTCATGAATCCTAGTACCATAAGGTTATCATGGAAGGTAGAACATTTGCAAATACTAATAATTAGAAGTTTTATTTTTTTCACTTTACCAATGGAAACTCTAAGGTTCTGTAGCTTGGTCTACAATACAAACAAAAATTTAGTACATGGTAAAGGAAGAACAAATCTGTCTGTACTTAAATATAATGTCAATTTACAAATAACATTCAATAAAATACAAGGATCTCTGGCATCCAAATTAGTTAATAAAACACAGATTATGAACACAACTCTATAAAGAGCAAGTTATCAAAATCTTCTTACCAAAAATGAACTACTGTAGTGGCCAATATTTCTTAACTTAAAATACGACAAAACACTGGAGAACCAACCTGATAAAAATATCTCGAACCGCTTGTTCACTTGCTCCAATATATTTACTGAGTAGTTCTGGTCCCTATCAGGGAGGATATAATTCTGTTAGCATTCAAAACAAAGTTATTATTTACAAATGGAATTTTCTATTTTATCAAAAAGCATTCTTAAGAGAACAATACAGATTTAAACATTCAAATATGAGCTGATGGGAAATTCAAAAATAAGAACAAATTATAGTTGGTCTCTCCCATATTTAATGATTATATTCGTTTACCAGCATATTCATACTTAAGAATAAATACTTATGAGATAATTTCTTTGCTTTACTGAAGTGATGCCCTGTGGTACTCTGTCCTGGTGTGGAAGTGACCCTGGACTCCTTAAGGCTATACCATTAGTGCACAAGTCTCAAAGCTCAAACCAAGTTGGGAAACCTTCAAACATGGGCCCCACAGCCACAGGTCTGCTGTCTGAAGATAAACACAGTTAAGTTTGGAGAAGCTTGATTATCAGGTGATGACTACTGGTGGCCACAGCATCTTATAAGGTAGCCATTCCAGGATGGTGGGGCTATGATTTGCTCTGGTAGAAGGAATACCAAAAGTGATGACATCCTCCTGCCTGCTGGCAAAAGTGCTATAAATCTCAGCTTCTGTTGCTAAAAAGACTCAACCTTTTAGAAAACTCAGGAGATTCCAATTAGCATGAAGAGATGTGGAACTCTTTGGCTAGCATCTTCATCTACTAATACCAATGTAGGTATGTTTTAAAAGGAAAAGGAAGATAAAGTACACTTTTCTCTAAAAGTAAACTTTTAAACTTAACAGTTTAACACTTTTAATTTAAAAGTAAAATAAAATGCTTCATTTGGTAAATCAGCAATTTTATTTTACTTTTCAAAATTGGGACCATCATCACTAAAAATAATCCTTCTTTAATGTTAAATAGAAAAAATGATCAATGCTGAAAAAAAAGAGGATCAGTCGTTATTCAAGACAAGTAAAATTTAGAATATAAAATTACTCCAAATTTCTGGTATTCTTGATTTTATTAATGTAACATTATTTATGTGTAGCCACACACATACACAAACACACATTCTTTCTCTGCATTAACTGGCTTAAAATTTCTAATTTTGAGACACCCAATATTAAAATGTCTTCAATGTAGTCCATGGACAAAGAACTACAAGTTTACAATTGAGGCCTAGATCACAAGAAGGGATTTATCTTTGATAGAAGCTAAGGATTTTCACTCTAGAGATTAGATTAGCTATTTTCATGTAATTTTCCCATTAATAATCTATCCTACAATGAAATTTGGAGATTTTGGTTGGTGACACTGAAGAAGATTCTTCCCTATAAAGGAAGAAGCAAAATCAAAAAATGCAGTCAATATACAACAAAAGACAAACCTGCAAAGTACAATATATCAGAGAAAATATGACAAATGCAAATAAGAAAAATGGAACTATGGAGTCTGGAAAGGGAAAAGTACAGAAAGATGGATTTGCTAGGACCATTCAGGATGGGGGATGCTCATTGGCTTTGCAGGCATATTCCTAAAGGATAACTATATATATATTTTCTTTCTGGCATTAATCAGCCTTGTGGGACCATGCAATACAGTCCAGTTTTCTTTGAACCTAAGTAAAAGTCATATCAGTCCACACATACATCTACACATGTCTGCATACAAACATATACATTATCTGATTTTTCATTCAGGCAGCCAAAGAGTGTAAAAAGAGAAATAATCAATAATTTGATTTCTCATAGTAGAGTATCATTATAGATAAAAAGCTTTCTAAGGGTGACTCCCAGTTTCCCATGCACATATCATCCTGTACAATATTCAGCATACCTTGATACTGATAAAATTCATCCCACTCTCTCTTGCAATTACTCCTGCTATTAATGTTTTTCCTGTACCAGGAGGACCATACAACAGTATTCCGGTCCTCTGTCGGATAGGCAAGTTTGAAAATAAATCCGGATACTGAAAAACATGACAAAGAGCTGAATTCTAAAACTGAAATGACTAATCAGCAATTAAAATACATTTTATAAAAAAAAGTTATTCAGATTCAGTCCAAATTGTGCCACTGTCAAATCTCTTAAGTAGTACTACTTTTTTAAATGCAAAAGCACAGCAACAATAAGGTACTTATGTAAGAAGGCAAAAGTTTTTAATGAAACTGACAATATTTTCTACATGTAAAAATATTGAAAAATATTAACTAGCAGTATTTGTTGCACAAGAATTAAGAATAGTTCAGTTAACACTTTCTATCTTACCCTCTTCCCTTTTCTTCTCAGGTTATATATGGAATACTTGAAAATGAAGCACAATATTAAGAAAAAAAAAGTCTATTGCAAAGTCTATAAGGGCAACACTATCTCAGTATGGTTATTTTTTTCCCCTCAAAGTCAAATACATAGAAATACCTTCTATGTAACTGGCACTTAGTAAATGGGTGCTTATGAATGACTATCAAATCGGCCTTGCAGCCAGTAGTACAGTGATGAAGACCTGGCCGAAGTCTGGAAAGCCTGAGTTCAAATCTGGCCTCAGATGTTTACTAGCTGTGTCACCCTGGACAAGTCACTTAGTTTCTATTTGCCTCCATTCTCATCATTTGTAAGGGGATAAGAGCACCTGCCTTTCAGGGTGGTTGTGAGGATCCAACAGGATAATATTTGTTAAGTGCCAGGCACTTCATAACAGGTACTTTATAAATGTGAGCTCTCCTTCTCCTCCCTCCATGACTAGTTTGGTCTTCTGGCACCTGATCTCTGTTGCCCAGGTTCAATGTCTGAGTTGTGAGTCCTGTTGACAATCCCTTTAGTTGGTGCTTGGCCCAGGGCCCGGCACACAGTTATAATTAAATTTTAATAGCTGTTTGCTGACTTGATCTGCAATCTTGGTAGCAGCGAGCTTGTGGTCCTCTCCTGTGCCCAGGTTCTTTCCTTCTTTCCTAGGCTCTGGTCTCTCTCTTTAGACCCTGGTCTTTGCTACTTCAGCTTCTGAGTGCCTCTGCTCACCATTCAACCCAGTGACTTTCCTAGATTCTGCTGCAAGAGCTTGGAAGGGCCAAACTGCACAAACCTGCCTTGACCACGCCTCCTCCCTATTCTGCTTGGTGTCAATTGCCTAAGATTCCAAATCTGTCCTGAACTCACACCTCTCTCCAGCTCCTAGTCTGTGCCCTCCTGCCTTCTGCAAGTCTGAGTGCTGACAGTTCCATTTGCTGAACAGAACTAAAATTCTATATTTGCCTACAAGAAGCCTTCTTCTGAAATACTAATTCATTCAAAACTCTTAGAAGCAAAGCCAAAATCAGTACTTTGTAGTTCTTCTGGAAATAACTTCTTCCAATTAAAAAAAAAAAAAAAGATACCTTGGCTGGTAACTGGATGGTATCCATGAGAATCTGCCGAACTTCACGTAAGCCACCAATCTTGTCCCAGCCTACATCTTTAGGCTTATGCAGGTTTACATTTCGTAGAGATGTTGGAGTAAAGCCTTTGAGACCTTTTTGAAAGTCTAAGGTTTTTAAAAGTAATCCTGTTTTAAAAATAACAAATAAAATAGTTCTGGCACTTTGAAATTGAACAAAATGAATTTTTAAGGCATTTGATATTGAACAAAATGAATTTTCAATACATTTCACTTGTCTTAAGGTTCACAGTGCTAGCTAATCAAATGCCTCCTAAACAAGTAAAATGAAAAGCAGTTATTCTTGAAGTAGACTAATTGCAATTGCATTTCTAGATGCAGGAAAACACAGTCCTCAGCTATAGATTTTGTCAGTAAAACATACCCTCCTTTGTGCATACGTTCCGGCTGGAGATACAGGCATGGACAGCTCGATCCACAAGCATTGTGAAATCTCTAGCTACAAAACCTTCAGTTTCTTTTGCAATACAACGCAGGTCAAGATCAGTGAATTTATCTACATCACAGTTAAGTTTATTTTTTATTACACAATGCAGAATTTCCTGTCTTTGTTCCTGGGAGGCAGGGAAAAACATAATTAGAATTCATAATTCTAATCACATCAAAATCTTTTGCACATAATTTCTGAGAAAATTCAGTGTGATAAAAATAATTATTTGTACTCATTTAAAAATACGTTTCTTGGCAAATCAAATGGAAGTATGAATACAATAATTATTTTCTCAATCTTGAAACATCATAACCAAAAATTAACATAAGGAGAAATTAACATGCTACTATTGCAAGCCTAGTATTACATTAGCATAGGTAAAAAAAAAATTTTATTTTCAATCAAGGTTACTTGGCAATCTATGTTTTAGTCTGAGCTAATTCGTATTACTAAGACATATTAATGTTTTACAAACTAATTTGTATGAGCACGGATTCAAGGCTTAAAAGAAAACAGGCCAAGCTTAGAGAAAAATAAGGTATTGGCAAAAGTTTAAGTAAAAAATAAAAATCCAGTTGCCAGTATAGGAACATTTATCTGATGCTTCATATCTTGATACTTCTAAGTGGACTGGGTAAACGCAGATTGGTGAAAAATTTTTAGGTTAACAAACTATAAAAAGAAAACCATCTATACTGCTGGTTTTTTTATGCTCCCACTCCCCCACAGAAAAAGAATATTCTCTATTTAAGATAAGTAGTTCCCCTGGCAAGTATGGTTTTTCTAAATACATTTCTGACTTAGGCTAGACTTGGCTTGTTATAATTCAAAATACAACCGCCATTTATTATCCCATGAACTTCCCTACCTTCTAATCCCAATTCTTAATAGCATATAAAATTGGTCTTATAGAAACTGTTATCTAGAAAGCAACAGAATTTTTCATGGGACTATCTCGGGATACTTTATGTAATCTCAAATAACGGGGAGGAAGCTTATGTGGGAGAGTAGAAAAAACACTATCCTGACAATCAGATGAGCTCCTTGGGCCTGCTCCCAAATCCCTCCTGTACAGAATAGGGAAGTGAAAAAAAGAGGTTAATTTTGGAAGATGTTCTCAGTTTTGGTATATTAAACCCCTGAAATTAAACAACTCATTCTTCAATTTGCCTTCTAACATAGAACACCAGGCTTTATTGTTCTTTTTACAAAGAGATAGCCACAAAGAGTTTAACCATTTCTTTCCCAAATGCTGTTACCTGATCTGGAGCATTAATAGGCTGGAAGCTTTGAAATAGGTGAATTCCTTGTGCAGAAACAAGTAAAGGATGCAGAGAATGCTGAGTCTGGCTTGTGGCAATCAAAGCAATCAAACTTCCCATAGTAATAATCTCCTTGATCATGTCTCTCAAGGCTAAATATAAGCAATATATCTCTATTAGCATAAAAAGCTTAATAGCTACCAAAAAAACCTCAAATTAAATGTGCTCTAAATGTTTTTTAAATGACAGTGGTCCACAGATAATTTCTGATTTGGATATATGCTCATAGCTTTCTGCAAAATAACTTCACAACTATTAAAAAGAATCTAATGAAAGCATGGGAGATTGCAGAAATAAACAGCTTGTACTTCCCATTCCATGTGGCTAGTAATACTCCTTATATTGATAGTCGGCAAATTGTAAGAGTGAATCAGATATTATATACAAATATTTAGGGGTCACTAATAATTTCTCTTTTATAGAATAAGCAAAACTTTGGGTGACAATTTCTGGAGGTGACTGGTCAGGATTTAAGATTAAGTTCTGCAAATTCTGGTTCCCTTGACAGATTTGCAGCTTAATGGGTGACAATATTGATAAATGCAAAGTTGCTTGCTATCTAAACACAAGGTCTGCCACAGAATTAAGGCTTTCAACCCTGTTAGGGAATCCACTAAAAGACAAGGCTTTTCCATATCTGATATTTCAAAATGAGAGCATTACAAAAAGTTACTAATACCCAAACCCCAAGAACTAGCATACTCTATCAATTTCAAATTTAAAAGAAAAAAAAAAGAGGGAAAAAAAACTGAAAGAAACCACTTTACATAAGTCAGGGATGATAAAAGGCTCTAACCCAGAAATCTAGTGTCCATGTCCTATTGTGTAATTTCAGTAAGGGAAAACTTCACAGTGTTACATTATTGAGACCTCAGACTACAGCATCTTGCAAAGGGTGTCCTCCCTCTCCCTCTCCTTTTCTCCCTCTCTCCCTCTCCCTTCCCCCCCCCCATATATATGCACATATAAAAATCTTATTTGATCACAGTTCAGGGGTAGGTGCACATTCCCATTCCCATTTTACAGCCGGGGAAAGTGAAGCCAGTAGAAATAATATACTTGCTTGAGGTGATATAGTTAGTAAGGGTCTGGGGCAGAATTTGAATATGGATCTGACTCTTTATTTACTATGTCCCAGAAATACTTCCATAGACCAAACCTGGCAGCATAGGGCTACAGAAAATCCCCCTTTTCAAAGCTCCTCACCAAAATGACTCGGACAAGAGAGCCAAAAAAGAAGTTTTGTGGCAAGGGAAAGTTCCCCCAAAGGAATTCCTAGTGTCCTCACCATATGCCAGTCGTTGACTCTGCACTGCATTAGGACCATGCTCCTGCTCTGGCATGGCAGATACACCAACAATGTGGTCCAGGTCATCAAGGAGAACAACAGAAGGCTGCCTCCATATAGCTTCTGAGAAAGCTGCCTCCAGGGCTTTCTGCACATTTTCAGGTCTTTTCCCTGTAACAGAGATGATAAGAAACGCTCCAAATCTGACTTACTGCTGCAAAGACTACAATACCACACATAAGTTGTTTTTGTTATGTGAACTTGTGATTTCACTGGTGTAGGAAATTCTCAGTGAAGAAACACCCTTCACCATCTGCTATGTGGCACTCTAAGCAACTGCTAAGGATATGAAGCTGGAATCCAATGATCAAACCCAAGGATCCAGAGGGCACTGATTGATAGGCCCCCTTCTAGAAACTTGCTCACTGTGAACGTGAAAGGTTAACAGCGAACAGGACAGTCTGTAAAGAATATAGGCAGCTAAATTACCAGGTAAGTAGATTCGTAATGCAGAGTAAGAGAACATACTGTCCAAATTTTGAGAATTTTTTAGGACTATGGAAAAATGCCGAAAGACAAAAATACTAAAACATTTGTGAGGTGGGAACATTTTGAAACAAAATAGAGGAAATTAAACCCATATAGAATACTATACAATGCAACACATGTTTTGATATATAACTTTGATATGTAATATTCTAGAAGAAAAATATTAACCACCAACAGAATTTTCTCATTGAAAGACTTAACACACATTTAACAGAGCCATCATGTTTCTGAAGAAAATGACTGAATTATAAACTTGGGCTTATTCTCTCCTTTTGCCCCCCCCCCCATTTCTTGGATGGATAAATAAGGCATGGGGGGGGGGGGTTAAATCACAAACATAATAGCAACTCTGAGTCAATGGCAGAGCTGTGAGTGATTACCAATTGTCTGACTTCCCACTCATTTTCTATTGAATTACAGGGCCTTCTTTCAATACTCCTAATACATTTTAAAACTCAAATGCATCTATATTCTCCAAAATAATCCCAGTTTGACTAATCCAACAATTACTTGGAGATTTTTCCCTGACTGGTCATCTCTAAACTAACTTTAAAGAAAAAAAAGCAGTGTTTTATTCCTGAGAAATGTAGAAAATGTGCTGATTCAAAAAGTGGGATTTGTTGACAATTTTTCAGGGCAATTCTTTTAAAAATAAAAATCTATTAAAAACAAAATTTCTTATTGCTTTTATCACAAGTGAGTCAAACGCAACAGAGAGGCTACCATTTTAAAAAAATGAGTGAACTGAATCTTTATTTTTTCCCTACTGGTGGACAGGATTCCTCAAATACTTTATTCTTAAATTTAGCTATAAACCATTTATAAATAAGAGAAATTTGCATTTGTGGAAAAACTAAGTTAAGTCATTAAAAGTAAGGAAGCTTTCAAGAGAAATGCTTGGAGAATAAATGGCCAGGAAAATATTAACTAATAAATCCTTGTAATTATGGATCTAAAACAGAATCTTACCTATTTTAATATTAAGAAGTAAAAGCAAACCAATCCTTCCTACTGCTGCAGGAATATCTGCCCACATAGAGGAATTACTTTAAGATTTATATAGAGGATTTTGTTCACATTTCTCTTTGGTTCAAAATATAATTTGGCCCACTAAAATAATTACCAAACTCCCCAACCATGCCAATATATACTTTTGACAATCCTACAAGTAACATGTATAACACATAACTCTTATTTCAACTTTGTTTATATAAAATCATATTCATCACACAGCTAAGCAAAGACCACAGGTACATATAAACGAGGATTCTCTAGTTAACCACCCAGGAAGGAATTCCTCAGCCCCAAAGACAAAAGTTATGAGGGGAGGTTGTTTACTTGCTGGAATACCCTCAGCCACTGACTCAGAGCAGTCCAAAACATCAAGGCAAGAAAACTCACTTTCATTTCTCCTTCCCTTCTACTATTAAACTGAAGCTTTACCCCCAAGAAAAGTGAAGTTTCTACTCATCCTTCAAAGAAGTAAAAGAGCGAAACAAAAATGAAAAAGGACTAAGTAGATTCAACATAGAAAAGGTAAATTGAGAAGCTGAGTTAAATCTAACATTAATAGCAAATTTTCTCTGTCTTCTAAAAAATAATTAAGATTTTAAAAAGGCAATCATATTCCTACCTCTTAAGGCTTTACAGTCAATTATTTCCATGTGAGCATCCAGTCTATCAAATGCTTCTCTGCAGACAGCCTTAGCTAGAGTTGACTTTCCACTCCCCTAGAAAAAAATTTTTTGCTAATAACTAAAATTTATTAATAATTAATAAATCCAATAACAAAAATTGTTGGTGAAATGCAAAACTGATCCAATTATCAATCAATAAGTAGTTATCAAATATCTGATAGCTCTGCCCTATGCTAGAGAATTTGTGAAATACAAAAGTATTAAAATAGGCCCTTTAAAAGAATTCATGATCTGTAGTCTGCATCCCATAGAGTATAATTTTTTATTGTGCAAGAATATAAAAGCATAGATCCTCAACCATTTGGTGATAGTTTAAACTAGGAACCAGGAAACTATATAGCCCAAAAGTCACCTCTAGTCTGCTGTCCAGGGGACTTCAGTTTACCAAATCCTGGCTTAAATGTATCATTTCTTGTTTTCCCCTCAATTTAAGTAGAATAATGCTACTGATGAACCTGATAACCCACACGTCTGTATGCCAAGACAAGTGTTTTTGTCAGTCTGTGGTGTCCTTCCACTTGGACAGAGTCACTTCTCCATGATTCTATCTTCCAAGTGTTCCCTGAGGCTCCAAAAAGTATAGAGGATCACAGAGCTGGAGCTCCAACTTGAAAAGGCTCAAGAGACCTTCTCATCAAATTTTCCTTTTTACAGAAGTTAGAAATCCAGAGGGATTTATTTGGGTTCAAATATGTAATCTCAGAGAAGACATGCAAAATCAGGTCTTTCGGAAACCTTATCCAGTCCTGTATTACCCTTCTCCAACAAGAAACCAAGAGAAGTGAAAGGGGAAAAACAAAACAAAATAACAATAATATTAACAAAAAAGGCTCTCCACTCAGGATGGAGCCAGCCTCTTCTGAGCTGGCAGAAGAATGTCAAATCAAAGCCAACAAAGATTTATTAAGCACCTATCACCTGCAAGGCACTGTGCTAGGTGCTAGAAAGAAAGAAAAACAAATTAAGTAGTGGGAGGATCTTTAGATCATTTTAAAACTGAGGATATTTTGTATGTGAAAACTTTGGTAAGTGACCAATGAATTGACCCACCATGAGAGAAACTAAACTGCAATGAAAGTGCTCTGAGCAAAGAAGGCCTGTAGTTAGGAGGGAGCAAAAATAGTCCAAGAGAAGAGGGCTAAAATCTGTACCACCAAAGAGAAAAGTGTCTCTCAAACAAGAATGATTTACAATATATTGTCTTGGTCCTCTAGAGGGATCAAAGAAATATATTTTTTTCTTATAAGTAAGAGAAGAAAGAATGGATGAAAAATGAAGTAGTAATTATCAAATGCAGTTGTTATATTGGCTGCCTTTGCTTAAAATTGCTCTTCTTACAAGGAATAGTTAAATGGAGAGGGGGAGCCAGATGTTATTATAACAATGACATAAAACCAAAAGATGACAAGAGATTCTTTTTAGAAGAGAACATTGAAGATAATTCAACATGTTCTTGATGCCTCTGGGGCAGCATCAATGAATAGCAATCCATTCTAGTAATGTGACTTGCTCAATGCTACCCTCAATAGGGATGCTGGGGGATGACTCCCAGGAAATGCTTCTAAGCTGCCTGTACAGGTAATGTTAAGTTGGGGTCTGTCAGTTCTTCTGGCTTCTACTGTCTGAAAGCACCTCTCTTTCCCCAGCACAGACTCTGAAATTAGAATCTGAAATATAACAAGAATCAATGGACTCCAAGTGATTAGCTCGCAAATGCATTAAGGTCAAACTACTTTACTTTTTATATAAATGAAAATGTCATCAGTATTCTTAAAAGCAGTAATCTTTTTTTTGTATGTAATTCTGTTTTAATATAGTACTCAAAAACCAGATATTGAAAGACACTCTATTCTTAAGCTGAGTGTATGGGAAGCAGACAGTAAGGGAGCTGTAAGCAGCACCTTCACTCCTGTGATAAGGACAGCTCCATTCCGAAGTCCAGCAACAATGGAGGTCAACTGTCGAGATAAAGGGCGGCCCAAAAGACTATGGGTGACATGCTCTAGAGAGATTATTCCTTGTTTATTCAATCCCCTGCAAAACATACAAAATAGATAACTCAATGACAAAATATTGCTAAAAATCCCTAAGCTTTCTACATTAGGCTCTAGAGCGTCTTAAATAATAGAGTAAAATTTCAAAATTCTAATTATTGGAAAGAGTCTGATTTAATAAAAAGTCTGGATTTTTAAATTTAGTTTTATTATTCTCATGTACATGCAAAAATTAGGACAATTAATTTAGCCTAGTAGAGATTGTTAAGGGACTTGCTTTAGTTTTTTTTTAAAAGGTTTGTTTTTTTGTTTTTGCAATCAGCATATCAATTATAAATAGGTACTTTAAAAATGTTTGGGTAAGATTAAAACAGATTTTTCTCTTAAAACATGCCCTCTAAAATCCTGTTTGTAATATTTAACTACTTAGCGAATGTAATTCTTATAATTAAAACATCTGTCTAGGTATTGGGGCAGCTAGGTGGCACAGTGGATAGAGCACCAGCCTTGAAGTCAGGAGGACCTGAGTTCAAATCTTGCCTCAGACACTTAATGTTCTCTAGCTGTGTGATCCTGTGCAAGTTACTTAATCTCAATTGCCTCAGCAAAAAAAAAAAAAAGATCTATCTAGGTATTGCCTATTTATTACAAATCTCAAATTAAGGGGCAGCTAGGTGGCGCAGTGGGTAGAGCACCAGCCCGGAAGTCAGGAAGACCTGAGTTCAAATGTGACCTCAGACACTTAGCATTTCCCTAGCTATGTGACCCTGGGCAGGTCACTTAACCTCAACTGCCTCAGCAAAAAAAAAAATAATAATAATAATAATAATAATTCAGAATTTAGGCCAAATGGATGCTACATTGACAATTTCAACTATATTCTCCCTGAAAGTTCTTACAGTCTAGTATATTACTAATGCTAGTAATAGCATATAGAGAGTTCCTAGAAGCTACGAAGGTGTTCCTATGCTCTCTGGTTTAGCCCTAACACCAACTCTGTAAGGTAGTTGGGATCATTATTCTTATTTCACAGATGAGAAAACTGATGTGGAGAAAAGTTAGCTGACTTTCCCAAGGTTCTCTAGCTAGTAAGTGTCTAAAACAGGATTTGAATATAGACCTTTTTTTTTTTTCCTGAGACAATTGGGGTTAAGTAACTTGCCCAGTATGTGTTAAGTGTCTGAGGCCAAATTTGAACTCAGGTCCTTCTGATTTCAGGGCTGGAGAGGCCTTCTTGATTGTAAGGTCGATATATTATCTTTTGTGCCACTGTGCTCAAATTATATTTTAAGAAATTACAGGTACTAATTATACATTTGTCAAATACCTAGTTGAAATAGGAAATAACATACATACTCAAAAGGGGTTAAGAAATCTATCTTACTCTGCAAGAAAATAGGAGGAGAATGGGATGTGGGAAGAGTAGTGTGATAAAAGAGAGGGCATATTAGGGAAGGGAGTAGTCAGTAGCAAAACATTTTTGAGGGACAGGGTGAAAGGAGAGAAAATAAATGGGGGGAAATACAATTAGTAATAGTAAGTTTTGAAGTAAATTTCTCTGATGGAATATTGTTCTCTGGAAAATGATGAGGAGGATGCAACCAGGAAAAAACAAACAAACCTAGAAAGTCCTCCATAAATAAAGTAAAATATATTGTACACAAAGTAATGGCAATGTTCTCGGATGGCCAGCTGTAAATGACTTATTCTTAGTAGTACACTAATCCACACAACTACTCTGAAGGACTTATGAAAAATCCTATCCACACCCAGAGAAGAAACTGATCAAGTCTGAATATAGATCTAAGCATTCTCTATTACTCTCTATTTTTAATTTAAATTTTCTAAGGGTTTTTAATTTCATTAGAATGGGAGATTTTTTTTTTTACGACGACTTTTATGGAAATGTTTTGAATAACTACACATGTGGTTTCTTAACTGTGGGTAGGGAAAAGGAAGATAACCTAGAACTCAAAAATCTTAAAAACAAATGTTAAAAAAAATGTTTTGAAAGTAAATGGGAGGGGCAGCTAGGTGGCGCAGTGGTTAGAGCACCAGCCCTGAAGTCAGGAGGACCTGAGTTCAAATCTGGTCTCAGACACTTCCTAGCTGTGTGAGCCTGGGCAAGTCACTTAACCCCAATTGCCTCAGCAAAAAAAAAAAAAAAAGAAAGTAAATGGGAGCTTTGCAAGGGTCAATGTTGAAAAATTACCCATACATATGTTTTGCAAATAAAAAACTTTAATAAAAAAAAGGTAAAAAAAGAAAATAGGGAAAATATTAAATAAAAAAAATAAATTTTAAACAAACAAATGAATAAACCTAGTTGAAAATCCTGCTTGCCAATAACCTCATTACCCTCTGTCTACCTTAAGAATGTGGAAAGTACATGTAATCTTAGTTGTTAGACTTATAAGAAAGTGAAAAAATAACATAATTTAAATACTAAAACTGTTTCTTCACTGAAATTTTACAAAATTTTTCGCTTTAAGAATTACAAAATTATTGTTGCTATATAACCACAGACAATCTGGCTTCTTTCCTCTTCTCACAAATAGATTCTCATTGTAAAAGTGCTTAATAAGGTACAAACTTTAGGCTATGAGAACCAAATGAATACCTAAACCAGGTATGGCCGGAATGGACCCAGATAGTCACTGGAATCACTGGAGAATCCATGAAGAGGAATTAATAGTTGTGAGCATTCATACTGTATTATTTGTACAAAAAGGTCCTTGCATGGAGATAAGAGTATTTTAAAACAAATTTTGTTTGGCCCACATTTCTTACCCTAAGGAGTTCAGTGTTAAAAAAGGAAGAATAAAGCTGGTTTCCTCATTGCTTTCCTCTTGTGCAGGAAACAGAAGGACCTGCCAAAACAAAGAAAAGCACCTTTAATTTTGAGAGAAGTATGATAAACAGGCAGTTTTATTTGGGAAACAAAAAGCAAAGTTTCCCTCAAATATAACAATATGTGCTTTTGAAAAATATTAATATTGGTAGAATAATATATTATATCTTTTTAATTTCTGTAAACATTTTATTTCCTTATCTAACTAGGCATATTTACATAATAAAAAAACTTTAGCAATCTGGCATTTGGATGATACTTCTATAAAACATAATTTTATACTCTGCTCTACTTGCTATGTCTTTCTATCTCCATGGCATTAGAACATCTAAAAAGGCCAATTTAAAAATAACAACTATTGGGTTTTTATTTTAATTGTGATGTCAGTTCAAATATGAGGGAAGAAGGAACAATGATACAAACTGGGAAGGATGTAAGAAACACATCAATTTGACAATTTGACTAAAATGATAAAAATCAAAGAAATCACAACATATTCAGAAGGCAACATGTCTCAACCCCTTTTTTTTTTCACATGTAGTAGTACTGGTAGTTCATTTTTATACACAGGAAGAACTAAAATCCCAGCAACAAATTTAATAATTACTTTAAAATATTTACTTTTAAAAAATTCTTAAATCATTTCCAAATGATTTTATTTGCTAACAAAAGCATTCAATGTAAATCTAGCCAGTAAACAGGATTTTATAAAGATATTGTAGATATGTTAAATCAAGTTAATCTATAATCCCGACATTCATGTATGTCAATATGATCAAGGAGGAGGAGAATGTTTTCTATAGGATATTTATTTATATACATTTTAATATAAAATAAGATCATTATTTTACTAAATATTCAGAATTACAAAATATTTACTTGTATATCAATCTTCTGGAGCAAACTGGCACTCAACATAAAGACATTTTCTGAATCACTTTTTTCTGCTTCCAAAGGATGAACAATACTCAAAGAAAACTTCTTCAGCCCTATTAAAAAGATATTATTACAATGATTAATATTTAACTCAAAATTACATAATCCAGAATTTAAAAAGACACATTATTAATCTGTAATTTCTTTTAAAAAATTTTATATTACTTTGCTTCTCCGTGCTGTAATTTAAAAAAGAGAGTGCTTTATTCATGTTTAAGGAAGAGAAGCCCAAATTAATAAAATTACCTACCATCTTTAAGTGTCAAATTAATGTATTCTTTAGCGGATAGTATCCAGGGACAAGTTACTGTACTGGAATTCTGTAGCCATAAACTGAAAGCAGATTTTATTTCTTCTTCACTTATGTCTTTATTCTATACATAAGAAGGGAAAAAAACCCAAAAAATTACCTTAACAACTGTTTCTTTATCTTGTTAGTGGTATTTACAGCTTAAAAGACTGTTGAAAAATGCTCAGAACAGAGATTCAAAAAAAGTACTCAACACCTTGAGTCTGGAGAATTAACAGAAGCTGAACCTATGCTTAATTAGTACAATTATTCAAAAAGTGTAGATGATGATATACAATTGAAAATGCTTTCATACTGTAAAAAACAAAGGAAAAATATTATTTTAAAGTAAATAAATTCCATGCTTTTTTTCTGGATGTGGAAATGAGTTAGTTCTAGGGACTTAGAGAAGCCTTTAGGAGAGTCATGAAGAACCATCAAGTTCAACGGTTCAAAATCAAAGAATGCTAGAGATGGAAGGGATCTAAGATAATCCAGAGAGTCAATATACAAGCACTTATTTACTGTGTGCTATATAGTACAGTAGATGAAGTGTTGGGCCTAGAGTCAGGAAGACCCTCTTCCTGAATTCAAATTTCTTTCAATACTTCCTAGCTGTGTGATGCTGGACAAGTCACTTTACTCTATTTGCCTCAGTTTTCTGATTTGTCAAAGGAGCTGGAAAAGGAAATGGCAAACCATTCCAGTATCTTTGCCAAGAAAACTGCAAATGGGGTCACAAAGGAGGACATGATCGAACAACTGAATGACAACTACAACAATAGGCACTGGGGACACAGAAACAAAAATAAAGTCTGTTCCCAGGGAACTAATGTTCTACTGGAGGAAATATTTACACAGAGGAATACCCCCAATACAGCAGGGAGCAGAAAAGACCTCTGGAGACTGAGTTTGATTCATGCTTCACGCTTCAAATAAATTTAGTAATTCTAAGATACTGGTGAGAAGGGAGTATATTTTAAGAAAGGAAGACACAGCATAAGAAAAGGCACTCCAAATCACTACTTATCAGAGAAATGCAAATTAAGACAACTACATCCCTGTCAGATTGGCTAAGATGACAGAAAAAGATAATTACGAATGTTGGAGGGGATGTGGGAAAATTGGGACACTGATACATTGTTGGTGGAACTGTGAATGGATCCAATCATTCTGGAGAGCAATTCAGAACTATGCTCAAAAAGTTATCAAACTGTGCATACCCTTTGACCCAGCAGTGTTTCTATTGGGCTTATATCCCAAAGAAATTATAAAGGAGGGAAAGGGCCCCACATATGCAAAAATGTTTGTGGCAGCCCTTTTTGTAGTGGCTAGAAACTGGAAACTGAGTGGATGCCCATCAATTGGAGAGTGGCTGAATAAATTATGGTATATGAGTATCATGGAATATTATTGTCTGTAAGAAACAATCAGCAGGATGATTTCAGAGAGGCCTGGAGAGACTTACATGAACTGATGCTAAGTGAAATGAGCAGAACCAGGAGATCATTATACTCGGCAACAAGACTATACGATGATCAAGTCTGATGGACGTGGCTCTCTTCAACAATGAGATGATTCAAACCAGTTCCAATTGGTCAGTGATGAAGAGAGCCATCTACACCCAGAGAGAGGCCTGTGGGAACTGAGTGTGGACCATAACATAGCATTTTCACGCTTTCTGTTGATGTTTGCTTGCATTTTATTCTGTTTTTTTTCTTCTTGATCCGATTTTTCTTGTGCAGCAAGACAACTGTATAAATATGTATACATATATTGGATTTAATACATATTTTAACATATTTAACATGTATTGGACTACCTGCCATCTAGGGGAGGGGGTGGGGAGGAGAGAAAAGTTTGGAACAGAAAGTTTTGCAAGGGTCAATGTTGAAAAATTACTCATGCATATGTTTTGTAAATAAAAAGCTTTAAAAAAGAATGGAAGACACAGGAGTCTCTTCAAAGGCAAAAAGGTGGAAGATAAGAGTGTCCTATGTGAGGAAGAATCAAGCCATTTGGGGGCACAGAATGTGTAAGGAAGGATAAATACACGATAAACCTAGAGTGGTTAGGTGACATCAGGTGTAGAGGATTTTAACTGCCAGCCACATAGGAAAGAAATTTTACAGTAACAACTCATTCCTCAGATTAAAAGCAGTAAAAGCCCATATTCTGTAAATAAATGCCAATTATTCTTCTATATAAAGTACTTATCCTAGAGGGCAGTATTTTTGTGAAAAACACTGTTATTTCAACAATTAAAAATATTTGAATATAAAATACATATCACATTGAAAGCAATTTCAAGGGGCAGCTAGGTGGCGCAGTGGATAGAGCACCAGCCCTGAAGTCAGGAGAACTTGAATTCGAATGTGGGCTCACTTAACACTTCCTAGCTATGTGACCCTGGGCAAGCCACTTAGCCCCAATTGCCTCAGGAAAAACAAAAAGAAAAAGAAAGCAATTTGGAGTTATGTAGAGTAACTAAAATATCTGGACCAGAGATTCCATTATTAAGCTTATATCACAAGGAGATCTTTAATAAGAAAATCTCTATAAATGCCAAAATATTTTAATGGCACTTTTTGGGATGGCAAAGAACTGGAAACAAAGGAGATGCCCATTGACTGGGGAATGGTGAAATAAATCATGGTACATGAATAAAATGCAATATGACTGTGATGTGAAAAACAAACATGAAGAATAAAAGAAGCATAGCAAGACATGTTACATCAACTGAGGCAGATTTAAGTAACCAGATTCAAGAAAATAACAGACATGACTACCAAAAAAAAAATGAATGGAAGGAACTACAAGCAAAAAAAGTTTTAAAACTAAAGAAAATATTCCATGATTTGAAAGAAAAGACATGAGAAGATATTCCCACCCCACCCCTCTATACAAGTATTGTGTACACTGCAAGTATTTTATTATTAATGTACTGATCAGTTATGTTGATTTCCCTCTCTTTTTTTCCTTCTTTTAAAAAAATATTATTTATTATATGGAATGGCTCTTGGGGATGGGAAGAAAAACTGGGAGAAATTTTGGTGATGTTAAAAAAGACATAAGTAGAAAATTATTTAAAACAAAAAATATAAATTATTTAAAAGTATATGTAAAGTTCATTAGCACATTACTATGAACATAAAACTAAATTTAGTACCTTGTTTCTCTTCCTATTAGGCTATAACAAAAATAAGTTTATTGTCTAGCTTATCAATCAGGCTCTATCAGGCATTTCCATGATTATATCTATAATAAATATTCATAATGATCAACCTGAATGATAAAACAATAACTATAGCATTTCAAGACTTATGATACATTTTCTTCATAAAATCATGTGAGATAAGTTATAAAAGTGTGATCCTTCCTATCTTACTGATGAGAAAAGTAAGACTCAGAGAATTTTAATGATTTGTCCACACAGCTAGGACTTATATCCCCAGGTCTTTTAATTTCAAGATCATTGATTTTTCCAATATATATGGACATACCTTCTGAATCATAAAAGGTGACTGTGTTCATAATCCAGAAAAATGCAATTGGAAAAGGAAGTAGATTGGTCATTCAGTAAAAGTGAATGATAACAGGCTGACAGGCTGAGTTCTATGAAATGTTCAAAAGACCTGGGCAAAGTGTTTCATTGTGTTGGGATATATGAGAGGATATGGACAAAAATTTCAGAGGATGAGAAGGTATGGATAGATTGTATTCTAAATTGATAGCAAAAGTAACACACAAAATGAACTCATAGGCCCATTAAATGATAAGAATTTTTACTGAATACATTTTTTATTATGTCAAAATTATTTCAAAACTATCAAAACTATTAGAAACCTATCAGTTTCTAATCTAAAGTATTAATTTTGATAATTATTAATCAGAACCTGAAAATTTTCCTAGCTGAGAAAAAAGTAATGTCCAAAGAATGTCAGCAAAAGATTTTCAAAGTCAAAATTATCAAGTACCCATACAAGCATGCATTGCATCAAACCTCTCTTGAGCAACTTCTTGATTCAGCCAACATAAAGAAATACTACGTTTGGGTTAGAACAACTGAACCAATAGCATTATCTGTATTACACATGCAAAAGGATTTGAATGTAATATGAATTTGCACTTACTAAATTTTCTTTAGGCTGTAATTTGATAGATTTTGGAATTGGGGGGATTGATTCCAATGGTGTTATTTGGAGAGCTGAATGCATCTGTATATTCAATCTTTTTCTCATGTCTTCTGGAATCTGAAATAAATAAATACATATACATATAAATATGTACACATATACAGTGTTAGAAATCAATGTTCAAAAAAGAAAAATATATTTAAAGTCCAATTCAGTTGTAATGTTTCAAAATGCAGATGATACTTCATTTCCGTAATTTCATATGACATTATCCAAATTATCAAAATTATTGAGCTTTAAGTAGGACTGATTTCAGTTAGAAGGAAAAAAGCTCTAAAAGTTTTTTCCTCTTCTTAGAACTAATGTTGTGCAGGGATATATTTTGAACTATTAACTAAAAAAACTTTCAACATACATTTTTTTAGAAAGACAGATTCAAATTAATCTCAGTTGTGTAGGTAAGCATTAAACTGTGGATTGAACTTTATCTTCTATTTATTTATTTATTTAGCTGAGGTAACTGGGGTTAAATGACTTGCCCAGGGTCACACAGGGAATGTTAATTGTCTGAGATCAAATTTGAACTCAGGTCCTCCTGATTTCAGGGCTGGTGTTCTATCTACTGTACCACCTAGCCGTCCCTTGAACTGTAATTTTTAGAACTAGAAGCTTCAATAAATAGAACCTGTTATCTTATTTAAATTTCTTATTTTTCCTAGTACTTAATACTGTATTCTACAGTAGAAACTTTATAAATATTTGTTGGCTAAATTAAAAAAAAAAAAAGCTGTAGTATCAAGTCTAGAAAGAAACTTCAAACTCCTCCTCCTCCCATGAAGACGTGCATAAACACACACACACGTTTATAAAACAATAAAAGATAAAAAATCCACTCTCACTTAACCTCTTACCATCTACCCCAACCTCTGAAGCCCAAGTTTTAGTTGCAGTATCTTAAGATAGAAGCTGTAAAATAAACCTATAAGTATATCCAAAAGACTTAACTAATTAAAAGAAAAGAAATGGCAGGAATAGGAAAAGATAGGAAAAGAGCATAATTCTGACACCCATACAAAATTCTGCTGCACTTTCTTAGGTAAAATCTCATTGTTTAGGAAAGAAGTCTCTAATGAATGAATTATGATCAACCTCATCTATTGCAAAGTAGCAAAGATTTGAGCATTTTTCACTCAATGGTCTCGGAGTATTTCTAACAATTAATCTACCAACAAAAAAAGTTTGGAAGCTGCTATTACGCCCCCATTACTAAAACACAATGATCTAATAGAACAAAAAAAGCTATTTGAAATTGATGGTGGGCCTCTGGCTGCGGTATTTCTCTACTGGAATCTACCTAACCACCTCCATCTTTATGTTTCAAACAAACAAAAGTAGTCCCTACTAACTAAAATGTTAAGAATCCAGTTGCCTAACACGATGCCTGGTACATAGCAGGTGCTTAAGAAACACTATTGATTGGAAATTCCACCCAGAAAGATTTTTCTCCTGCATTTTCTTCTCTTTTTTAACTTCTTTTATCATTTGCTCTTCATCTTTTAATTACTGAATCAACCAATCAAATGATATTTATTAAGTGTCTTCCATCTGAGACATTTTACTAGGCACAGGAGAAATACACAGAATATAAAACAAGATTCTTCTCCTCAAAAAGCTTATAATCTGATTTGGGAGACACAGCATAAATGGTAATGAAATCTCAGGAGGAGAGGACTTAACATAAAGTGGTATAACACTAAGTCAAATCAAATAGTATGCCGAAAGGTTGGGGGAAGGAAGTTTCACTGATTAAAGTCCTCTAGAAGGGTCTCCTAAGGAGATGAGAAGTGAGCTATGCTTTGGAGAACGAATGGGCCATGGATAAGATAAGGAATGGCATTCCAGGATGGATCGCTGTAAATGACTTGGTATGGAGCTAAAATGAACACATCAGTTTGTCTGAACATATGCAGATAAGCAGTGTGAGGAAAAGCAAATTATGGCTGAGTCACAGAATGAGAGTTGGAATTCCAGCTCCATAGTTATACTACCAATGTGACCTTGGAGATGTCTCTGTTTAAGCTCTTTGGGCCCATTTCCTTAACTTTAAAAGGGAACAGAAAACCTTTCAGATTCCTTCAGGTCAAGTCTGAATTCTATGAACATTAGTTTAGGTCAGTTCTGAGGCAATAAGGATAAACTCAATTTTTAGAAATTATGAATTTTAGGTGACAATGGGATATCTAGATAGGACTATGTAAAAAAGTTATCTATACCCAACTGGTTGCCACAAGCAAAGGCAATGATGTCTGCTCGAAGGAAGCACTCCTTTATTTAGTCTTTTCTACTTCCCCAGACTTTTTCTTCTATGGAACTGAGATAAGAGTTCCCATGCTCCAGGCTTTTCCTAGAGTATCTACTTTCCACTAATACAGACAGCAAGCCAAACTTGGCTCTGTCCATGAGATATAGAAGAAAAAATTACTGCAGGTAGTAGGTGGTTTTGTGTGAAGGCTATACAACAAATTGCCTACAAGCAAAAAGTAATCTAGGGACAAAATCTTTTTTGCTATCAAATAATGGAAGCAAAATGGGGTAATGTTATCGTAGGACTTAATACAATTGTAGATATATTGCATTTATTTAATAAATACCTAAATGATTGATTACCATGGTACTTTTCATTAATCTATTTTATTTTTATAGTATAGCTTACTATGAATGCTCAAATACTGAAGGAGGGGATATGGACATAATCTGCATCTGTCTGATGCTGCATATATAATTGTATAATAACCAATGATTTTACTACAAAATTGAATGTTATCTTCCCACGTCTAGTCTACTATAGAAAATTTTAGGTTTTGTTTTCCTAGTATAACACATTATAGTTTTCACAGAGAATATTACTCTATTTTGTAGTCTCAAGGGTTGTAAATATACCAATAAATTCCTCTCCCCCCCAAGATACAAGGTTCATACTAACCCAAACTTTCCCGGTATGGAGAACTTCTATAGTGTTGTTATACTGTATGGAATTTTTCAGTTCCTCAAGTCCATTCCAGACTATCTGCACCACACAGGTCTTACCAGCTCCTTGACTACTACCTGAACAAATCTGTTTTTTTTCTTGATTAACCACTTGCTTTTCCTTTTCAGGTAACAGGACATTTTGCTTTGTTTCACTTGGTTGTTGCTTTGGGGAGAGCAGCTGAGTTAACTTTCCATAGGTCACAGTAAAAGTGGGCTCCAAATCAAAATACTGCTGATTCCAGGGAAAAATATGAATGGCGTGGTCTTTCTGAAACAAAGATGATGCTGACATTCGTTGTATACTGGGAGGCTGAGAATTACATACTCTGAAAACAGAGTTTTTTGGAACAATTGTCAACTGCATATTTTTGAATGCATTAATTTCACTTGAACCCCAGGGTGTGTCAATTTTTTTCTCAGCTCCATAAGAAAAAATGCTCCCCATTATATTCCATATGTTTGGCATTGTAAACATGCCAAATAAAAGATCTGACTCTTGTTTATTCAGTTCTTGGGCTCCCGCAGTGCTTGAATTGGGTTGTTTTGTTTGAAATCCCCCTGTCAGGTCTTCTTGGTCTCTTCTATATTTATTAAATACTCCTTGTGTATCATCTGCTCTAGGAAAGGGCAGATCTGTGGCATTTTCTTTGGTCTGGCGTGTTTTGGGATGAACAAAGAGTTCAGTGTCATTTTCTAATCTACCATAAGTGGCAGCTGGCATTAGTGCAACTGGAAAAAAGAAAAACTCATTAGTACATTTACCTCTACACTAGAATTAAGGCAGCACTGTAGAATAAGATGGCAAATCTTCAAAACAGCACTTACCAATCTGGATATAAATGTACGTCTGCTGATCAACCCAAACAGGGAAAATTGCATTTGGAAAGACTATTCGAATCTGATCAAGGAGATGCTGTTCAAGAGAAGAAGCATGCAGCTCCTAGGACAATTTTACATCATATTAGGAAAACAAAAACAAAACAAAACAAGCATACAAAACAAACAAACAAAAAAAAAACCAGATTCAAATGACATTTGCATTTGTTCCTGAGCAATTGTTTTGTTTAATAATGAAATGAGATCTGATTTGAATGAGTATACTACTACTTTAGGAAGCTTATAATTAATATGAGAAAATAGAAAATTAATGAAAATATATATAGTGAAACTTTAAGATTGGAATACTTCTGACTTTTTTTTTTTTTTTTTACCAGTATCTCCCAATCGTCTGCTGAGAGGGGTTTCACCTCAACTTGATGACAAGACACCACATGGGAACAAGGCCTGAGAAATACCTGGCAAAAATAAAGTTTTTATCCATTAGGGTTTTCAGTATTCATCTGTAGAAAGTAAAATATTTAAAGAAACAATAGTGTGGATGTAATGTGGCATAATTACTACTTAGGAAAAATACTGCATTCACAGCAGTATACCAAATATTATGAATAAAATCAGAATAAGTATAAAAAGGAAATGGAGACATTATGATGTAAAGTACTACCTTAGATCCAGTTACAATTTACAATTTTTATCTAAACAAGCATATTGTACATAAAGACATTACTTAGTCTCATGAAAATTAGGAAATTAGCCAAAAATTATTGGTGGCAGCTATTCCACCATTAGATCATCTGACTAATGCCTCAAGTAATCAACTAAAGGATATTACAGTAGGATACATCATTTTATGGAGGGGTTTTGGTAATAATATATTATTAATAATGTTGTTTTACAACATGCTAGCAAGAACAACTTTATGTGAAGTTATGTGCTATCTTAATTACATAATAATATTAGAACAGAAAATAATTTACAATAATAACTAGAAAACTGAGATCTGTATTAAAACTCAAACTGGTACTGAAAAAGAACTAATAATTCAATAGAAATAAATCTTACACTTAGCTAAAGGATGGGCTAGTATAGGACCCCCAACAAGTCAACTGCAGACTCTGACTTGGTCAATCTTGAGGCTTTCTAGTCCCACACTCCATATTTATAGGACCTCTGTCAGTGTTGCTAAACTACAAATACAGGCCTACAGTTCTGGAATAATTTCTCCTTTGTGTTCTCTGAGACTGTCTGTGGGATAGAATAGGGGAGAAGCTAATCAGATTACAATGTAGGTAAATCCTGATACACTTTGATTTTTGATAATGTCACAATTTGTCAATAATATTTCCTTATCTATGAAGTCTCCATTTCATAATATGCCTCATAATCTAGATAATTATATAGCTGAGTGGCTCCTTACCAATCAATTAGTAAGCACTTATTACCTAATATATGCCACCGAAAAGTTGAAAATTCCTAAACTTATGTGATCTGTTATCTTTTTTCTCTTTAAATTACCAAGAGCCAGTGACTCAGTGATATAGTTATGTTATAAAGGATCTACAAAATATAATTAGGAATCCACTGATAAGTAAATGGGGGAAAAAACCAAATAAGTTATGTTGTGTTAGCAATCAGAACTAAGACATCTAAGACAATTTATAGGAGGAAATAACCAAAGGAAGAAAGTTCACCTCAGATAGCTTATATATCAATATAGAGAATAAAAGGGTATTTATGAAGGGAAGTTTAAATTTTAAGAAAAGTGGGAGAAGAACCATGATTCAAATATAAAAATAAAAAGGTATACCTTTGTTTTACCACTAAAAAAAATTTAAAATCAGGAACAGAGCAGCCCTATTATGTCTCTACATGGAATCTAAGAAACCAATAGTGAAAACAAGATGCGAAGAGTAATGATGGGAAAGCATAAGGGACATTCTTATTTTTTTTAATTAAACAAGAGCTATTATATAATAAATTATGTGGATATTCATTCACAAAGAAGAATATAAAACATGGGTTCATATCTGCCTTACTTCACTACCATCTAAAGAATATCATCTCTATCAATCAGTCCAACTTTGTAGAATGTGTTCCTACTTTCTTTTTTATTTTTTTTAATTAAAACCTTTTATTTGCAAAACATATGTATGGGTAATTCTTCAACATAAAAAAACTTTCTTTTACAAATTTTTCCCCCCTACTCCCTACCCCTCCCCTAGATGGCAGGAAATCCACTACATGTTAATTATGCTAAAATACTTGACAAATCGAATATATGTATACACATTTCCATACTTATCATTGTTGTGCAAGAAAGATCGTATCTACAAGAAAGAAAAATCAGAAAAAGGAAACACAATGCAAGCAAACATCAATAGAAAGCATGAAAATGTTATGTTGTGGTCCACATTTCACATCCCTCTCCCTGGGTGTATATGGTTTTCTTCACTGAACAATTGGAACTGGTTTGAAACATTTCATTGTTGAAGAGAGATGTGACCATCAGAATTGATCATCATATAGTATTGTTGTTGCCGTGTATAATGATGTCCCGATTCTGCTCATTTCACTCAGCATCAGTCCATGCAAGTCTCTCCAGGTCTCTCTGAAATCATCCTACTGGTCGTTTCTCACAGAACAATAATATTCCATAACATTCATATGCCATAATTTGTTCAGCCATTCTCCAATTGATGGGCATCCATTCAGTTTCCAGTTTCTAGCCCAAAAAGGGCTGCCACAAACATTCTTGCATATGTGGGGCCCTTTCCTTCAAAAGGGACATTCTTAGAAACATGTGCTTCATGTCCAATGGCCATATCCAAGATACAGTGAAGACTTTCCCAGTAACTATGGAATGACAGGGTCTTCTGATATCAGAAGCACCATTTTCCCAGAAGAACAACATACAATCAGCTAGAACTTGTCTAACTCTCAACTGATAAAGTAGAAACACTGGGAACTGTGGGAGGAAATGAGTATGATTTTACAGTTTATAACAAACCAGGAAATAGATGCAGACAATAGTCAGATATGGACTCTTAGTGTAGAAAAAATATCTTGGTCTTTTAGTCCTTTTTTTTTTAAAAGACCACATGAGTTTGCCATAGAAAAATTTAAGCTTGGGTAGGCCAAGCGAATATAATAAAAATTACAATACTACCCAAACTTATTTAGTGCCATACCAATCAAATTATTTTACAGATCTAGAAAAAATAGTAGCAAATTTCATTTGGAAGAAGAAAAGGTCAAGAATTTCAAGGGAATTAATGAAAAAAAAAATGATGAAGGTGGCCTTGCTGTACCAGATCTAAAACTATATTATAAAGCAGCAGTCATCAAAACCATTTGGTACTGACTAAGAAATAGAGCAGTCGATCAGTGGCATAGGATAGAATCACAGGACAAACTAGGCAATAACTATAGCAATTTAGTGTTTGATAAACCCAAAGATCCCAGCTTTGGGATAAGTACTCACTACTCGGCAAAAACTGCTGGGAAAATTGGAAACTAGTGTGGAAGAAATTAGGGCTTGACCCACACCTAACACCACATACCAAGATAAGTTCTAAATGGGTTCATGATCTAGATATAAAGAGTGATATTGCAAGCAAATTAGAGGAACGTAGTATAGTTTACCTCTCAGACCTGTGGAGATGGAATAAATTTATGTTCAAAGAAGAACTGGAGCTCTTAATTGAACATCAGATAGATAATTTTGATTCTATTAAGTTAAAAAGTTTCTGTACAAACAAAACTAATGAAGACAAGATTAGGAGGGAAGCATCAAATTGGGAAATCATCTTTAAGGGTTCGGATAAAGGCCTCATTTATAAAATATTTAGAGAATTGTCTCATATTTATAAGAATTCAAGCCACTCTTCAATAGATAAATGGTCAAACATAATTTTCAGATGATGAAATTAAAACCATTTCTAATCATATGAAAAGGTGCTCCAAATCACTATTGACCAGAGAAATGCAAATTAAGACAACTCTGAGGTACCACTACACACCTGTCAGATTGGCTAAAATGACAGGAAAAGATAACGATGAATGTTGGAGGGGATGTGGCAAAACTGGGACACTAATCCATTGTTGGTGGAACTGTGAATGGATCCAATCATTCTGGAGAGCAATTTGGAACTATGTTCAAAAAATTATCAAACTGTGCATACCCTTTGATCCGGCAGTGTTTCTATTAGGCTTATATCCCAAAGAGATCTTAGAGGAGGGAAAGGGATCCACATGTGCAAGAATGTTTGTAGCAGCCCTTTTTGCAGGGGCTAGAAAATGGAAACTGAATGGATGCCCATCAATTGGAGAGTGGCTGAATGGTATATGAATGTTATGGAATATTATTGTTCTGTAAGAAATGACCAGCAGGACGATTTCAGAGAGGCCTGGAGAGACTTGCATGAACTGATGCTAGTGAAACAAGCAGAACCAGGAGATCAATATACATGGCAAGAACAATACTATATGATGATCAATTCTAATGGACATGGTTCTCTTCAACAACGAAATGTCTCAAACCAGTTCGAATTGTTCAGTGAAGAAAGCCATATACACCCAGAGAGAGAGAGATGAAATGTGGACCACAACATATCATTTCCATGATCTCTATCAATGTTTGCTAGCATTGTTTCCTTTCTCAGATATTTTTTGTTCATGTAGATACGATTGTTCTTGCACAGCAAGATAAGTATGGAAATATGTATACATATATTCAACTTGTCAAGTATTTTAGTATAATTAACATGTAGTGGACTTCCTGCCATCTAGGGAAGAGGAGGGGAGTAGGGGGAAAATTTGTAACGGAAAGCTTTGTAAGGATCAATGTTGAGGAACTACCCATACATATATTATGCAAATAAAAAGCTTTAATAAAAAAAAGAAAAAAAGAAAAACTTAAGCTTTCTCTCCTTTATTTAGAAAGAAGAATCTGAAATGTTGCGATACTTTCTTTTCATTACTATTTTATATTAGATTAGAGTATATGAGTCCCTTTCTCACATCATTAGGTACTTACCTGTTCCCCATCTGAAATTCCAAGCTTCTGGCCAACCTGCCTATTAATTTCAGCCACATTTTCACCATGGTTAGAATGAGGTCTCCCTTCCACCCAGCTTAAGAATATAGGCTGATGACCCCAAGCCACTTCTATCGCTTGATTCTGTTCATATCAGAGAGAAGAAAAGTGAGAGAAAATTATCACAATTTTCATATGCTGTAGTGATCAATATCAAAAACCATTCTATACATAACCAAAAAATACCTTTTAAAATTGGAAGATATTCTTTAAATAGTATCTAGATCTGACATGTGATATAAATAAATGCTGAAAGTATGATCTTTTATTTTTAAAAATTTATTATTTATTTTTCATATTCTTTTAAAATTCTGAGGTCTAAATTCTCTCCTTTTCTCCCATCCCTCCCTTGCCCACTGAGAAAGCAAACAATATATCAATTATACATGTGAAATCATGCAAAACAGATTTCCATATTAGCCATATACCAAAAAAAGGAGAGAAAATTATATTTCAATTTGTGCTCAAGAGTTCCTAAGTTCTCTCTCTGGTTCAAATTTTTTCATGATTCCTTTGGAATTATCTTGGATCTACAATAACTCTAGACAATATAAAACACTTGGGTGTCTACCTGCCAAGACAAACCCAAGAACTATATGAACACAATTAAAAACTATTTTTCAAAGGTGATCTAAACAACTAGAAAAATTTAATTGATTATGAGTAGGCTAAGTCCAAATAAGAGAGGCAAATCTACCTAAACACACTTATTCCATACCATACCAATCAAATAACCAAAAATATTTTATGAGGTATGAATCCTTTGGAATTGTCTTAGGTAATTATATTGATCAAAATAGTCAAGTCTTTCACAGGTGATCATCATTAGAACATTGCTATTATTGCTACTGTGAATGATCTAGTTCTTCTCATTTTACTCTGTATCGTTCATATATTTTTTGCTAAGTTTTTTTTAAAACTACCCCCTCAACATTTCTTATAGCACAATAGTACTCTATCATAATTATATGCACTCTCATAAGCTCTGAAGAAATCTAGAAATGACTGTGAGACATAGGAGATGCTGACAAAGTACACCCAAGCATGGTAGCAGAATTGAAGTAGCTCAAAAGAAATACAAATGTACAAATTTGGAGAATCCACTCCATATGTTCATAAGGACTATTTGTGTCCAACCTGTGGGAAACATAATGGCATCCTTTGGTCCTCTTTGAAAATGAAGTACAACCAACAACCAATGCCACAATGTGTTCAGCCATTCCCCAAATGATGACTAGTCCTTCAATTTCCAATTTTTTACCACCACAAAAAGATATGCTATCAATATTTTAGTACAAATAAGTTCTTTTCCTGAGGCAGCTAGATGGCTCAGTGGATTGAGTGCCAGGCCTGGAGTTAGGGAGATTCCTTTTCCAGAGTTCAAATCTGACCTTAGACACAAACTAGCTGAGTGATCAGTCTTGTTTGCCTCAGTTTCCTCATCTGTCAAATGAGCTGAAGAAGAAAATGGCAAACCACTCCTGTATCTTTGCCAAGAAAACCTCAAATGGGGTCACAGTTAGACATGACTGAAAAGACTGAACAAAAGGTACTGGTTCTTTTTCCTTTGATCTCTCTGGGATTCAGACCTAGTAGTGACATTGTTAGATCAAAGGGTATGCACAGTTTTATAGCCCTCTGTTCATGATTCAAGATTGTTCTTGAGAGAAATTATTTTACTATTAACCAGTTATTAAGGCTTTTCTGGTTTACTTCCTCATTTAAAAGACCTAGTGCCCCTATAAGAAAGTTTCTCAAAGATTGATGAGAATGATTGATAAGACTATTCTTGCCCTCAGGGGACATGTGGTATACTCTTGAGCAAGGCCTCATCTAGCCAGGAGACCTTCCTTCTCTCAGAGTACGAACAGAGTCCGGAAAGGTGCCCTGTCTTTGTATCCTTTCATTAGAATTTA
This sequence comes from Myrmecobius fasciatus, assembly GCA_023553655.1. Taxonomy (NCBI): domain Eukaryota; kingdom Metazoa; phylum Chordata; class Mammalia; order Dasyuromorphia; family Myrmecobiidae; genus Myrmecobius; species Myrmecobius fasciatus. Next base: position 313,363 of record JAJPUD010000656.1, read on the forward strand.
GGGTAACCCAGTTCATGGAGAAAACCAACCACAGTGGTCTAGATAGAGATGAATTCCTTCCCCATCTAGATATTGGGGGTGGCTGAGTCTTACAACCAAGTCACATTCTCAGCAGGAAAAGATGAATACTTCCAGCTCACCTCCCCATTAAATGTACATCAATCACGACTGATTTTCAATTGCCAAAGGAATTCCCTTTCAAGGATTATTTAAAGCTTTTACGCTCACTATATCTTTGGTTACTAAAAACCACTGACAATCAGTTTATTGACTGCTGGCTAACCTAAATTAATAAATTTACTGTGTCTCAAGGTTTTTTCCTTTGTCTCCAGAATGGTTGGACTAGTTGGCTATTCTACCAACATTTCCTTAATGAACTTATTTTCCTTTATTCCTTCCCACATCATTTTTAAGAGGAGCTACACCTCAGAGTTGTTTTGTCTTTCATTAACTGATAGTGATTCAGAGCATTTTTTCAAATGATGATAGATAGCTTTGATTTCTTCTGAAAACTGTTAATTTCTATTGACCATTTATTGAGAAATAGTACCTATTGACTCAGTTATGTTTGAAGCTTTTATTAAATTCATAAAAAATTTATTATGTCACTGTCTATCTTTTAGTAAAACTTTCCTTTATCTTTTAAGTCTTTTTTATATGCTTTGAGATGCTTACTATCCCTTTAATATTTCAGCTTAAGTATAATAGATTCTGCTTCAGCCCTTTAACTGTGTGTGTCTGTGTATTTCAAGTATGTGTCTTATACACAACAGATTCTGGTTTCTAACCCATTCTGCTGCTATCTGTTTCCATTTTATGGGTTAGTACATCCCAGTCACATTCACACTTATGATTACTGTATATTTCCCTCCATCCCATTTTCTTTTGTTTATCCTTCTCTTTTTATTCTGTCTCTACTAAAAAGTCTGTTTTGTTTCTAACCACTGCCTGCCTCCCTTAATCTGGCCTTTTTATCATTTCCCCCCTCCCTTATCTCTCATATTCCTTCCCTTCCTATTTCCCTACTGGAAGAAAGATTTCTATACTCATATGAGTATGTGTGTTTGTACATCTGTTTACACACACATATATAAAAATATATATTCTTCCCTTGATGAACCAATTCTGAGAATGCCTCAAGCATTGCCTCAAATCCTCCATTTTTATCTTCACTATAAAATCTCTTCCTTATACACCACCTCTTATGTGAGGAAAATTTCTCCATTCTACCTCTCCCTTCCCCCTTTTTCCAACGCATCCCTCTTTCTCATCCCTATTTTTTTGGAGATCATCCCAACATAAATTCATAGTCTACATAGACTCGTCTAACTGCCCAAGTTACATGTATCATCCTCCTAGGAATTATTTTTTTCATTGACCTTTTCTACCTCTTTTCTCCTATCTCATCCCTTTTTAAGGAGTTCTTTTCTTCAGTGAAATTTTGTGCTCCCCTTTTCATTTGGCCTTTTTTTTTTGCTTTTATTCATTTAGTATTTTCTCCCAGTTACATTTAAAACTTTTTTTACATTTTTTTTTATTGAAGCTTTTTATTTTCAAAACATATGCAAAGATAATTTTTCAACACTGACCCTTGCAAAACCTTGTTTTCCAATTTCTCCTCCTTCCTCCTCTTCCCTCCCCAGTTGGCAAGTAATCCAATATATGGTAAAAATATATATAAATCCAATTACATTTGTTTTTGAAACTTTTCAGTTCCAGATTTTCCCCCTAATTCCCATCCCTAGTTCCCATTAAGAAACCACATGTGAAGTTATGCAAAACATTTCCATAAAAGTCATGTTGTGAAAGGATACACAGATTTCTCACCCTAACACTTTGCCATCAGAAAAAGAGAAAAGAGTATTACAGTACTCTGTATTCAGACACAATCAGTTCCTTCTCTGGATATGATGAGGATTTTTTTATCAAAAGTCCTTCAGAGTAGTCATGGACCACTGTATTACTGAGAACAGCAGAGTCATTTACCAGTGATCATCCTAGAACATTGCTATTACTTTGTATATTGTACATTTCACTTTAAGTTCATAAAGAGATTTCTAGTTTTTTTTCTGAGTTTTGTTCATCATTTCTCACAGAACACTAACATTTCATCATAATCACATACCACAATTTATTTTGCCATTCCCCAACTGATAAGCATTCCCTCAATTTCCAATTTTTTACCCTGAGAGCTGAATAAATATTTTTGCATATATAGATCTTTTCCTATTTTTTAAATACCTTTTGGGATTCATGTCTAGTAATGGTATTATTAGGTCAAAGGAAATGCATGAAATTATAGCCCTTTGGGCATGGATAATACCTTTTGATCATTTATCAATTGGGGTGCTTATATTTTTATAAATCTGAGTCGGTTTCCTCTATATTCCAGAAATGGGAACTTATTAGAGAAACTTGCTTCAAAAAAAATTGTTTTTTGCAATTACTATTGCAAACTGTATTCCCCCCATATATTCAATCCTCTCTTTCACCCTATCCATTTTCGAAAATATTGTTACTGCCCTCTCTTTTATCACCCTCCCCGCCTCCCATATTCTATTCCCCTCCTCCTTTCCTGCAGGATAATATAGATTTTCTATACCCATATTGAGTTGCGTTATATTATTTCCTCTTTGAGGTAACTCTGATGAGAGTAAGGTTCACTTACTCATTTGTCTTCTCTTTTTTCCTTGTAAAAAGCTTTTCTTGCCTTTTTTAAAAAAAAAGTTTATTTTCAAAACATATGCAGTTTTCAAAATTCATCTTTGTAAAACCTTGTGTTCCAATTTTTTTTTCTCTCTCCCTTTCCCTCACCCAGCCCTTCCCTAGATGGGAAGTAATCCAATATGTGTTAAACATGTGCAATTCTTCATTAGAGTTTTCCACAATTATCGGGCTGCACAAGAAAAATCAGATCAAAGAAAAACAAAATGCAAGCAAACAACAACAAAAGGAGTGAAAATACTATCTTGTAATACATATTCAGTCCCCACAGCCCTTTTTCTGGGTGCATCACAAGACCATTACAACTGTTCTAACTTCTTTTTAATGGCAGATAATCTGCACCATTCCATTTCTCCCTTTCTCTTTCTCCCAGTACATTTCTCTCACACCCCTTAATTTCATTTTTTGGGTAAATATTATTCCTTCATATTCAACTCATAGCCATGCCCTGTCTATATAAATTTCTAACTACCATAATAATGAGAAAGTTCTAATGAATTACAAGTATCATTCTCCCACAAAGGAATGTGAACAGATAAACATATTAAATCCCCTATACCACTTTCCTGATTACCTCCTTATGCTTCTCCAGAATCCTGTATTTGACAATCAAATTTTCCATTCAGCTCTAGTTTTGTTTTGTTTTGAATCACAAATGCTTGAAAATCCTCTATTTTACTGAATGACCACCTTTTCCTCTGAAGGATTATACTCAGTTTTTCTGGGTATGTGATTCTTGATTGCAATCCATTGCTCTCTAGAATATCATATTCCAAGCCCACCAATCCTTTAATGTAGAAGCTGTTAAATCTTGTGTTAGCCTGATTATGGTTCCACTATACCTGAATTGTTTCTTTCTGGATGCTTGCAATATTTTCTTCTTGACCTAGGAATTCCAGAATTCAGCTTTAATATTCCTGGGAATTTTTATTTTGGGATCTCATTCAGGAGGTGACCAGTGGATTATTTTAATTTCTATTTTACCCTATGGTTCTAGAATATCAGAACAGTTTTCCTTGATAATTTTTTTTGAAAGATGATGTCCAGTTTTGTTTTGTTTTTTTGATCATGACTTTCAGGTAGGCCAGTAATTTTAAAATTATCTCTCCTGGATTTATTTTCCAGGTTAGTTGTTTTTCCAATGAGATATTCCCCCCCCCCATTTTTCATTTTTAATACATCTTTATTTCTCATAAAGTCATTAGCCTTCATTTGCCCAATTCTAATTTTTAAGGAATTATTTTCCCCAGTAAGCTTTTGTACCTCCTTTTCCATTTGGCTAATTTTGCTTAAGGCAGTCTGCTCATTAGCTTTTTCTATTTCCTTCTGCATCACTCAATTTTTTTTTAACCTATTTTCCCTCTATCTCTCTCTTACTTGATTTCCAAAATTCCCTTTGAGCTCTTTCATGGCCTGAGCCCAATTCTTATTTTTCTTGGAGACTCTGGATGTAGGTGCTTTGACTTTGTTATTTTCTGAGTGTGTTTTGATCTTCCTCACCATAGTAACTTTCAATGATCAGGAACTTTTTCTGTTGTCTGCTTATTATCCTAGCCTATTATTTGGCTTTTAACACTTTGTTAAATTAGGATCCTGTTTCCATGGTGAAGGTGTACTGTCCTCCCAAGTTTCAAGAGTTTTGTGCATCTACTTTCAGAGATCCTTGTAGGGACCTGACTACAAGCTCTTTTCTGCCCTGGAACTGTGAGCAGTGTCTCCACCCTACGGTAGCCGGAAGATTTAGTGGACTAAAGAGTCCTGCTTTGCTGATGCTGGGGTTGGGGCTGAAGCCGGAGCTGCAATGGCTCAGCCAGCACTGGGATTGTGTGCTGAATTCCCACCCTGTTGCCAGAGTTTTATTCTGATCTTCCTAGTCTTCTGGTGTCTCTGGGCTGAACGGTCTGAAAGCCATTAGGAGTGCTGCTGCTTTAGAGGTTCTGCTTTGTTGATGCTGGGCCTAGGGCTGGGATCAGGGTTGCACTAGCAAGGCCTGCACAGGAACTGCATTGCCAGACTCCCATCCTGGTGTCACAGACCTTTTCTGCTGACCTTATAAGTTGTCTTTGGCTGGAAAATGTTCCTCTCTGTCTTTTTGGGTAGTCTGACACTCTTAAAAAAATGTGTTTAGAGTCATTATTTAAAGGAATTTGAATTAGTTTGGTGGATTTCTTGCCTTTACTCTGCCATCTTGGCTCTGCAACTGGCTATTCTAATTCTGAAGTTCTTTTTTTTCCAGTCAATTTTTGTGCCTCTTTAACCATCACATCAATTGTTTTTTAAGGTGTTACTTTCTTCAGCGTTTTTTTTTTTTTTGGTGCCTCCTTTATCAAGCTGTTCTTTTTTTCTTTATTTTCTTGTATTACTTCCATTTCTTTCCCCAATTTTTCCTTTACTACACATCTCTAAGTTTTCCGGGATTCTTGCTGGCTTTGGGTCCAATTGGCATTTCTCTTTTGCGGCTTTGCTTATAGCTGTTTTCATATTATTGCCTTCTTAATTTATGTCTTGGTCTTCTGAGGGTCAAGTTCTTTTTTTTTTTTAGTTTACTCATTTTTTTCCAGCTTATTTCTTGACTTTGTACTTTATATTAAAGTTGGACTCTGTTCATAGGGTTGTGGGGAGGTACTGTTCCAAACTTCAGACTTTCTCATGCTACTGTTTCCGAAGTTAAAGGGGAGTTAAAATCTGGAGAGAGGGAGGGTCTGCAAGTTTTTGGTGTTTCCAAGATGTTATCCTGTGGGAAGTGTGATTACTGTTCTCCTGATCTGTGCTGTGGTCTTTATTCAGGAAGAATCCCTGTGTCCCTACAGCTAGAAATAGAAGAGGAGGCTTGGCACTACGACCAAGTCCCTGATTTCCTGTAGCCTCAAATAGTAGTGTTCCTTAGTCCTGGAAATGGTAACCAAGGTCTCTGTTTCCTTGTGCCCCTCTACTATAAGTTATACTCATTGTTTCTTGGGCTGAGAGCTCTCGAAGCTGCTACTATTTATGGTAGTGGCAGCTACCTTGAGAGTCCACCATTGGTCCTTTTGCTTCATGCACTGGCTGGCACTCACCCTGGTAACACAGACCTCTCCTGTGAACCTCCTCAGTTGTCTTATTCTGGGGCTTACATTATGCCATCTTGGCACCCCCTTAGTATGATCCTTTGTAAGTATTTATATAATTACAATTTTGGGCAAGGGGTCTTTCAATAAGTATTTCAAATAGGTTTAGTCAGACAAGTTTAGTATTGGTCACAGATTTATTATTTAATATTAAAAAATAGATACAAACAATCTTTTCTTTCCCAGGACAAATCTTGAAAGATATTTTGCCCACCTATTGGTAGCACAAATATCAATCTGACATTTAAAAAATTACTGTATACATTTAAGTCTGGGTATGGATACCATTTTTCATCCAAAGTCCATCAGAGTAGTCTTGGATCACTGTATTGCTGAGAATAGCAAAGTCATTCACAGATGATCATCCCTGCTGTTATAACACTGCTATTTGTACTCAGTACATTTCACTTTGCATGAGCTTAGGTTTTTCTGCAAGTATCCTGCTCATCATTGCATCATAACCACATATCACAATTTAGTCAGCCATTCCCCATTTGACAGACATCCCTTCAATTCCCTTTTTTTAAATTAAGGCTTTTTATTTGCAAACAATATGCATAAGTAATTTTTCAACATTAACATCCCTTCAATTTCCAATGAAGAAAGTGTTTTCAAGAGAAAGAATCAAATTATGAATGGAAAGATTCTGCCACACAAAAATGTAATGTATAATATAGCAATTGATAATGAAGGAATTCCAGAGTATGAAACAAACTTGTCAAAGTTATGCTTTCTTATGCTTTTCAATGTTGATTTACTCTCATTTCCCCCTTTTTTTATTAGGGGTACCTCTGCAGAGAGTGAATCTCTGCAAATGAGAACAGCAGGCCCCAGGGTCATTATCTTTAAGTGGAATAATGAACCCAAACTTCAAGAAAAGCAAAAGTCCAGGAGGGAAAGTAACTTCTTCAATGTTACCAACTCTTATCATTTCTATTCATGCAATACTTTTCTTCTTTGTTGCCTTTTCTCTACTCATAGTCACTACTCTGGGGATCTTAATTACCTCCCACCTAGACTACTGTTAATAGCCTTTTGGTTGTTCTCTCAACCTCATACATTTCCATTCTAGTTCACCCTACAGTCACTTGATAAATGATTTACCTAAAGTACAGGACTCATCATATTACCATAGTGAAGAGCCTCCAATAGACCCCCCCCCACACACACACACTTTCTGTCTCTCAGTAAACTCTAGATGCTTATCCATCACTTTTCACAATCAAATAAAAACTCTTCTGTTTGGCTTTTGAAGTCCTTCATAACAAGTTTTTTCCTACTTTCCCAATTTCCTTATACTTTATTACCCTCCACAGACTCTATAATCCAGAGACACTAGCCTGCCCACTGCTTTCTGAACATCCAGTTCCTGATCATGCAGCAGTGTTCATGTTGACTGACTATCAAACATCTAATAGTTCTTTCCAGCCTCAGGAATGCCAGGAAATGAAGATGATGATGGGCTTTGTAATAAAATTCTTATTCATTTTGAGGTATCTTTAGTATCATAAACTTAAAAAGACTTTAGAGGGGCAGCTAGGTGGCACAGTGGATAGAGCACCAACCCTGAAGTCAGGAAGACCCCAGTTCAAATCTGACCTCAGACACTTAACATTCCCTAGCTGTGTGACCTTGGGCAAGTCACTTAACCCCAATTGCCTCAGCAAAAAATAAAAAAATAAAATAAAATAAAATAAATAAAATAAAAGTTTAAAAAGACTTTAGAGACTTTATCTAGTCCAAACCCCACTACCTTTTTATTGATAAAGCAATAAGGTTTATGGGGCAACTAAGTGGAACAGAGGATACTGTACTCTGGGCCTGAACTCAAGAAGACCTGAGTTCAAATTTGGCCTCAAATACTAGTTGTGTGATCTTGGATATATCACCTAACCTCTCAGTTTCAGTTTCCTCATTAGTAAAATGAGCAGAAGAAAATGACAAAGTGCTCCAGCATCTTTCCCAAGAAAATCCTAAATGAGGTCACCAAAGAGTTAGATCAGCAATTATTAAGCACCTACTATATGCCAGGAACTCTGTTAAGTGCTTTACAAATATAATCTCATTTGATCCTCACAACAGTCATGAGAAGTGGGGACTACTGTTATCCCCATTTTACACATAATGAAACTGAGGCACACTTGTTCGTAATCATAGTGTCTTAAGACTATAGTTGAACTCCCCTCTTTCTGATTGTGAGCCCAGCACTCTATTGAACTGCAATGCCTAAGCTAAGCTATTCAGGGCACCAGAAAAGAAGAGACAGAGGCAAGAGTTGAAGCTAGAATCTGTTAATTCTATCAAGTACTCTTCACACTGTTTTAAGCTACCTTTGCCTGCAGCAGGGATGTGCGTTACTAATAGAAGCTTACAAATAGGAGCAATGCCTTCCATATCTTGGAGCACTAGCAGCTGGCACAGACTACTAGCAGTCTCCTTCAACATTTGTGATACCCCAAAGGGAGGCTGTTGGTACTATTCCTGCTGCTACTGGAATATTAGTGAGGTATGATTATATTCCATGCTCAAGTTTTATATAATGCTTTTTGCAAAATGCAAGGTTAATATCAAGTGAATTCTGTATTTGAAATCTGGTGACAGTGGCAATCTTTTCTCCGGTATACTTCCTGCAATTACTCAAAATATTTATTTGGGGTTTTTTTGGAGGGGAGGGGAAGAGGTGGGGGGGGGTCTTCCTTTTTTTTACACCATTCCACTCTCAGGAAAATTCAATATTTTTTCTAAGTCTATTTATTGTGAGGTTTTATGAAAGACTAACATAAATATTACAGTCCTTGTCCTCTAAGTGCCTCTGGCAACAATTCCTAACTATTCTGATTGGAAATCTATGAAAATAGAATTTGAAGGCAATGTGCAAGGGCAAAGATACAGGGCATTGTCCTACAAGTCTTAATGGAGATTTAGAATCTTAATGCAGATTTAAGGTATGAAAAATTAAAAGCTTTAAGTTCCTGAAGTTTAAAACTGAATTAAGGTTTGTGGGATTATCCTGTATAGGACACAAAGATTACTTCTAAAAAGTTTACAATCTACTAGACTCAGCTCATACATTAAGCCAGTGGTTCTTAGTGTGATCTGAGGAACCAAGAGTCCTTAAACCATTTCAAAAAACTAAGTTTATCAACTCATGAAATCAAAACTATTTTCACAATAATATTGAATTTTTATTTTCTGACATGGCAAATACAGTTATAAACCAAAGCTCTTGAGGAGGGATTGTCAATTTTTTTTTTAAAAAAAGAATTTAAAGAGGTCCCAAGACTAAAAAATGTCAGAATCATTACTATAGGCTATTTGAGGGCAAAGACTAATATCTTCATCTTTCACTACACTATACTTTCACAGTGCTTCAGCATAAGCAAGCAGCATTCAAATGAGCAGATTGTACAGAATCTGCTGAATGCTAAGGCCTTATATAGGACAGCTCTAGGGTTTTTTTTTTTTTTTTTTTTGTGGAGTTTATTCTCCTCCCTTTCTATCTTAACCTCAACTCACCACCACTTCTACCCTACAGATCTCTAAATTAATCCTCTCACCTATCCTAAGGAGCACATTTATACTGTCAGTGTATTTGCTCCTTCATAGCATAGTTTTCAGGTGGTTAAATGACAAATTCAAGGAATCTGAAAATCGGAAGAAATCAGAGAAGCTGCTTAGTTTAACCAAGATCTCTACAGAAATCTTCTTCACAATATCCCCAAAAGTGGTTTATCCAAAGAATTATGAGAGAATCTACCACTTCCCTACATAGCCAATTTTATTTTGGGATGTTTACATCAAAAGTTATATTAGTAATGTCCTTCTTCATAAAGGAAATTTTGAGATGTGTCTGGTAGAATTTTTATTTGCTCAACATTGATACTTTTTCAAATGATTAACAAAAGATTTTACCACTCCGAATAGCAAGAATTAATTGAAAAGAATAATTAAGGTGAAATCTCTACTTCATAACACTACTTGGTAACACATCAAGTACTAAACATATTATAAATTTATCATATTTAGATACAAATTTATGTACTAATACAAATTTATCTAGTATAAATACATGAATACAAATTTATAACAAATACAGGATTTTATAATATGAATATGGACAGCTAGGTGATACAGGAAGACTCTTCCTGGGTTTAAATCCAGCCTTAGCCAAGCCGTAGCTGTGTGACCCTAGCCAAGTCACTTCACTCCGTTTGCCTCAGTTTCCTTATCTGTAAAATGGAGAAGGTGGCCAGCCACCCCATTAATTTTGCCCAAAAAATCCCCAAATGGAGTCATGGAGAATAAGAACCACCATAATAAATAATACATTGAACATAAGATTTTAAATGCATAAAACATGCAGGATTACAAAGGAAACCATTTATACTTAGTTTCCAAAAAATTTTGTAGTAGTACGGGAAGCCCGGCTCATTTCATTAATTCATTAGTATCTGTGAGCAGCAGAGGCGAGGCCACACGGGCCCCGAGGGCATTCTCCAAACACAGCGTGGAATTACGCCTCAGACTCCGGGCCAGGCCACCGGGCGCGTCCCTGGGGCGGCGTCGGCTCTTCACCTCGCGAATGCGGCTACTTCTTAGCCCCGCCCCGCGCGGAGGCTGCCCCGGGCCCGTAAGTCTAACGGGCACGACCCCTGTCCCCCAGGTTCCCCGGGCAGGGGCCGTTAATCGCGGGCTACCTCTGGCATCTGGGCGAGGCCCCCGACCCAAGCCTTGGGCCTTCCGCGCCACGCCCAGCGAGGAGCTCAGCGAATACTAATGAGGGCGGCCCACCCACGGAGCCGTCCCGGCCTTCCTTACGGGCGCGCGCAGACCCGGGGCAGGGAGCGACCCCAGCGGGGGCGGGACTAAAACTCGGGCCGGGAGGGCCCCCAACTCCGCGCCTCCTGGAGGGTCCCGAGGCTCCAGCTGAGCTGCCCAGCCTCAGGGGCTATTCCCGTCAGGCCCCGCGGCTGGGGGGGGGGGGAACCCGACCTGGAGGCGGACAGCCCGTTACCTGCTGGAGGTGCAGCTGGGCCGCAAGCGCCCGCGGCAAGTGGAGAAAGCAGTCACGGGCATGGGAGAAGGCCACGGTAACGGCCGCGACCCCTCCAGCCCCGGCGCCCTCGAGGCGACCACTACCCCACATCTCGAGCGAGCGAGATAGACACGGACGGGGCCGAGCACCGATCCACACCAATCCACACCAGGCAGGAGGCGTCGAGTGTCGGGAGGATCGATGGCCACTAGCTCCCTGGCAGCCTCCTCGCCTGATCGAAGGGGCGGGATCACTGAGCCTCGTTACCGTGCCACCGGAAGACAGTACCTTCTAGCCCCTTTCCTCCCCTCCGCACGCATCAACAAGCGTCATTGGCGCTCGAGCCAATCCCAGGACGTCGCTGCCTGTGGCGCTCTTTGATTGGATGAGAGATCGAGGCCTGCGGAAGTAGGTGACCAGGAAGAAGGACCAAGTCAGTCAGAATGGCGGACAGCAGAGGGGAGCTTGGTGGCTATTATCCTCACCATGCTCAACGGGCTGTTTGTGACTCGCGGGCGAAGTATCGGGAGGGGCGGAGGCCCCGCGCCGTTAAGGTGAGAGAAAACTGGACAGTTTCCTCTCCCTGCCCCCGGCCAACCTCCCTAACTTGGTTCTTTCAGTTTACCGAGTGGGGAGGGGAGGCGACACTTATTCCCGTTTTGTGGATGAGGCAACTGAGGCCCAGAGCTTCCAAGTGACTGCCCCACAGCTAGGAAGTGCCCCAGTCAGGATTTGAAGCCGGGTGGGAGGGGACCTGCACCCCTCGGGGTAAGCGTTCCCTTTGTTACAGTTTTCCCTTGGGCCAAGGAGAGCAAATCTAGTCCTTTTATGGCAGCCCCATTTACTCCTTAACCTTCTATTATTCCCACTGTGTGTCCAGGGAGACTCCCTATTTTCAGGGAGGTTATGATCTAAAGGAAGGGACCACCCAGAACTATCTACGTAGCTACGGGATAAATGGGAAATATTTCAGCAGCAAGACAGCAAAATGAAGGACCGAGAAAGGCTTCCCATAGAATGAAAGGAGGGAAATTTGGAGTTTCAGAGGAAAAGGAAAATTAAGTATCATTAGTTTTTTTCTTCTTAGCATCATTTTTCAGTGATGCTCACACCCCCTCTCTGCTTTCTAAAAGAAAGCAAAAACTGTCCTGGTCAGTTTGTCGAAAGAGATAATTGTGAACGGATTTATAAAGATGAACCGAGCTCTGTGGAGATACTCCCCTTTTTATTACTGTACCAAAAGAGCCAAAGTAGCATGTTGAAAATCTACAGATTCCTAGAAACAAAGTAGACCTATTAATGATTGGGGATAAATTGTGAATGTAATGTAATGAGTTGTTACCGTGCTGCAAAACAGATGAATATTGGAACTAGAGAGAGGCATGGGAAGACCTGAACAGAGGCAGAGTGATGTAAGCAGAACCAGGAAGGACATACCTATTGACTACAACATCAATAAATGGAAAGAACATCCTTTAAACTAAGTACTGTGAAATTGTAATGACTAGACTTAGACCCAAAGGAGAGAGACCATACCCTTCTTTGCAGAGGTGGGTGTGGAATACTACATATAGTGTCCTACTTTTTCAATGTGGTGGTTAGTTTTATCAAACTCTTTTTATTCTGTATCATATGGGATTGCTCCTGAGGAGGAAAAAGAAAAGATACATTGAAAAATGTAGGTGGAATACAAGCAAAATACTTCAAAAGCTTTTTATAAATAATATCTATACATTGTGATTATTCATGTTTTGGATTAACATAGTATTTTTCTTCTCAAGGCCTCAAATTGAATTCTGGATTCATTCAGCTTTTCAAAAGAAGGAAATTATTTTCAGTGTAATATACCATGGATAACTGAAATTCACAAATAACTCACATTTCTCATTGTCAATCTTCATTCCAAAGACAAATGTTCATATTTTTTTTCCTGTTAAACCAGAGGTTCTTTTTTTTTAATATAAAGTTTTTTATTTACAAAACATGAGTGATTTTTCTACATTGACCTTTGCAAAAACTTTTTTTTTCCCAAGCTTTTCCCCTCCTTCCCCCCACCCCTAGATGACAGGTAATCTAATACATGCTAAATAGGATAAATTATATGACAAATCAAATATATGTATACATAACTATGTAGTTATCTTACTGCACTAGAAACATGCCCTAGAAAGAGAAGAAGAAAAAACAACCTAAGAAGGAAAACAAAATGCATGGAAATATTAACAGAAAGCGTTAAAATGCTGTGTTGTGGTTTACACTCAGTTCCCACAGGCCTCTCTCTGGATGTATATGACTATCTTCATCGCTGAACAATAGGAACTGGTTTGAATCACATCATTGTTGAAGACAACCACGTCCATCAAAATTGATCATCGTATAGTCTTGTTGCCGTGTATAATGTTCTCCTGGTTCTGCTGATTTCACTCAGCATCAGTTCATGCAAGTCTCTCCAGGCCTCTCTGAAATCCTCCTGTTGGTCGTTTCTTACAGAACAATAATATTCCATAACATTCATATACCATAATTTATTCATCCATTCTCCAATTGATGGGCATCCTTTCAATTTCCAGTTTCTTGCCACTACAAAAAGGGCTGCCACAAACATTTTTGCACATGTGGGTCCCTTTCCCTCCTTTAAAATCTCTTTGGGATATAGGCCCAGTAGAAACAAAGGGTCAAAGGGTATGCACAGTTTGATAACTTTTTGAGCATAGCTCCAAATTGCTCTCCAGAATGGTTGGATCCGTTCACAGTTCCACCAACAATGTATCAGTGTCCCAGTTTTCCCACATCCCCTCCAACAGTTATCATTATCATTTCCTGTCATTTTAGCCAATCTGACAGGTGTGTAGTGGTATCTCAGTTGTCTTAATTTGCATTTCTCTGATCAATAGTGACTTGGAGCACCTTTTCATGTGACCAGAAATAGTTTCAATTTCTTCGTCTGAAAATTGTCTGTTCATATCTTTTGACCATTTATCCATTGGAGAATGGCTTGAATTCTTATATATTTGAGTCAATTCTCTATATATTTTAGAAATGAGGCCTTTATCAGAACCTTTGGATGTAAAAATATTTTCCCAGTTTACTGCTACCCTTCTAATCTTGTCTGCATTCATTTTGTTTGTACAAAAACTTTTTAACTTGATATAGTCAAACTTATCTATTTTGTGATTAATGATGACCTCTAGTTCTTCTTTGGTCACAAATTCCTTCCCCCTCCACAGGTCTGAGAGGTAAACCATCTTACATTTAAACCAGAGGTTCTTAAACATTTTTGTATAATGGATCCCTTTAGCAGACTGAAGCCTTTGGAGCCCTTTTCAGAATAATAAATTATTGCCTACATTCCTAATTGAAGGAAATGCTACATTTCAATTACAAATTAGTTTAAAAAAATAAATAATACATAAAATGTTTTGCCACCAAAGTTCACAAACCTCTAAAACCCATCCCAGGAAGCCACATCTGTAAGTGGAGCCTGCTTTTGTTATAAGACCTGGTGTAGTAAAAGAACATCTCCCTGGAAAGCAAGATACCTGAGGTTACTCTCTTTTAGAAGAATCATTCGCTTGTGTCAATTTCTGTAAGGTGAAGCACTTGATTAGATAAGATTCTAACATCTCTCTATACTCTTAAAAGACTGATAAAAATAAGTTTTGTATCTTATCTCATTTGATTTTAAATAGCCTGCTTATGCTTATACCAGATGAGTACTGAAGTATGATGATTTTATATGTTAATGCTTTCCTGTTTTTACTATATCAAAGGATTGCCAATGAGAAAAGTATGTTTTAAAACACTGTATAGAAGTTATTTGTTATTCTATGGCTGGCCAAAACATGGTAGTTGGTAAATTACTCTCAGGTCTGGATTCTGGCCTGATTAGACTTTATTATGAGACTTTTAGGCACTACATGATGAAGATAAATTGAATTCTTTCCAAAGGAACGTGAATGGGATAGTGAAGGAACAGGACATTTTGTCACATAAGGATTGACTGTAGAAACCAGATAGCTTGCAGAAGAGAAGGTTGGGAAGGAGTGGGGATGATGGGCAGGAACACTATGATGCTGTTTCCCACCATTTGGGGGAGGAATTTTGCTGACCTTAAAGGACACAACTACTAGCTATGAGTAGAAGAGAGGGGTAGATTTTAGTTCTCTTTAAGGAGAATTTTCTTTCACCCTTGTCCTAAAGTGAAATGTTTTGCCTCAGAAAAGTAAACGAATTCCCCATAACTATGGTCTTTAAAGAAATTGGAAGGTCATACAATCAGAGATGCTATAGAGAAGATACTTACTTTAGTATAGTTGGGACTAGCTGATCTCTGCCTTCTCACTCAGGTTCTAGGATAAATATAAGGGCAGATCTATTTAAGAAAGTATCTGTGAAAAACATTAATATATCTGTATTTCCTTTAGGTTTATACAGTCAATTTGGAATCTCGTTATTTACTAATTCAAGGAGTTCCTGCAGTGGGAGTTATGAAGGAGTTGATTGAGCAGTTTGCTTTATTTGGGGCTATTGAACAGTATAATGCTCTAGATGAATATCCAGCAGAAGAATTTACGGAAGTGTATCTAATTAAATTCCAAAAATTGCAAAGTGCAAGGTAATGTGGATGTCTATCAGTTTTCTCCCTTTTATTACCACCGTATCCCAATACTTAGCTTTTTATTCACAGCTATATTACACAAAAATCCTGTACTTTTAGACTCAGTTTTGGATTTGTTTCCTTTACAAAGCTCTCCACAGCTTAACCCACAATAGCATAACCCAATAGCACTTAGACTGAAGGTTTATGCTGCTTTGTGTGATCTGCTTATTTCAAATATATATTTTGACTCAGCATTGAGCTCAGTGCCTGGCACACAATAGGCACTTAATGTTTATTGATTATGCAAATATATTATGAGCTGCTTGAGATAAGGAGCTTACTTTTCTACTACTTTTGTGGCACAGAAAACATGCTTAATGATTTTTCAAGACATCTTTTCCCCTTTCTTAATATATTTTAAAGTTAGTTCTTCCTTAAAATACAGAATCCTCATACTGTATTTGAGGACCTAGAGGTCCCACCTGCCTTTCTGGTCTTACTCATATTTACCCCCTTTCTGTCATAGGATCATAAATTTAGAGTTGAAAGGCAGCTCAGAAGCCATATAGCTCAACTGTAATTTTAAGAATAGGAAACTATGTCTCTGAAGGATTAAGAGATTTGTCCAAGGATACAGAGATAGTTGAGTGTCGCAATGAATAGATTCACCAGCCTTGGAGCCAGGAGGACCTGAATTCAAATCCTGCCCCAGACACTGACTAGTTGTGTGAACCTGGGCAAGTCATTTTACTTCAGTTTCCTTATCTGTAAAATTAGCCAAGAAAGGAAATGGCAAACCACTCTAGTATTTCTGCCAAGAAAACCCCCACAGAGAATTGAACCTGACTATAATGACTTAAGGAAGGTAATACAGAGAATTTACCCCCAAGGACTTTGACTCTAAAGCCCAAATATCCCTCACATCATGATGCTTCTGCCAGGGTCCTTCATACATGCTGTTTTACTCACTGTTCCATCTCTCACCTTGATAGACTTCCATGTCTGACATGCCCTCTTCTCATCTGTTTATTCAGATTCCTAGTTTCTTTCAAGATATGGTTCAAGGCCTTTCTTTTTTTTTTTTTTTTGCTTTTTGCTGAGGCAATTGAGGTTAAGTGACTTGCCCAGGGTCACACAGCTAGGGAATGTTATGTGTCTGAGACCAGATTTGAACTCAGGTCTTCCCAACTTCAGGGCTGGTGCTCTATCCACTGCGCCACCTAGCTGCCCCCAAGGCCTTTCTTAATCTGCCTAGTGGCTAATATTTACTGCTTCGTGAAATTGTTGAATGATATTTTGTATACACTTTATATTTTCTGTATATATGTTATATTCCACCCCAATGCCTTGTTCTAGCTCCTCGAGGACAGAAACTATTTAGTTTTTGACTCTGATCTATCCCCAATGCCTATGGTAGTGTTTGCACATAGGAAGTACTTATAAATGTTGATTGAATTTAAAATGACATGTTACAAATGTGTATTGTAGGTCATGGTGCTAAGAAAGTGCTAAGTGGATAGAGTCGTAATGTAGTAAAAAAAAAAAAAATGTAGAAAGCACATCAGAATCAGTGGACCTAGGGTTAAATCTGAGTTCTGCTCATTAATATTTTTATGACTTAGTGTTGAAAACAAAATTCTGGAATCCCCAAATAAGGGCTCAGTGAATGAACAAATACAGGATGAATGAAGCAGTTTAAACTTTTAATAAAGTTCTACAAAAAGCAGATATAAAACTCAAAAATAAGGTCATAAACTTTACAGAGGCAAGATCATAGCCTTTTATCCCTTCTCTGGCCTCAGAGGCCCTCCTCTATCTCTCCAGTGGCTGGTATAATGAAGTTAGCATTCTTTCCTGATCCTCCTCCAGCATATACCTCTTTTTTTTTTTTTTTTTTTGCAAAACATATGTATGGGTAATTCTTCAATATTACCCCTTACATAGCTTTCTGTTACAAATTTTTCCCCCCTACTCCCCACCCCTCCCCTAGATGGCAGGATATCTACTACATGTTAATTATGTTAAAATACTTGACAAATCGAATATATGTATACATATTTCCATACTTATCATTGTTGTGCAAGAAAAATCATATCTACACGAAAGACATATCAGATAAAGGAAACACAATGTAAGCAAACGTCAATCAAGAGTATGAGAATGTTAGTTGTGGTCCACATTTCACATCTCTCTCTCTGAGTGTATATGGCTTTCTTCAGTGAACAATTAGAAGTGGTTTGAAGCATTTCATTGTTGAAGAGAGCCACGTCCATCAGAATTGATCATCGTATAGTCTTGTTGCCGTATATAATGATCTCCTGGTTCTGCTCATTTCACTCAGCATCAGTTCATGTAAGTTCTCTCTAGGCCTCTCTGCAATCATCCTGCTGGTCGTTTCTTACAGAACAATAATATTCCATAACATTCATATACCATAATTTATTCAGCCATTCTCCAATTGATGGGCATCCATTCAGTTTCCAGTTTCTAGCCACTACAAAAAGGGCTGCCACAAACATTCTTGCACATGTGGGGCCCTTTCCTTCCTTTAAGATCTCTTTGGGATACAGGCCCAGTAGAAACACTTCTGGGTCAAAGGGTATGCACAATTTGATAACTTTTTGAGCATAGCTCCAAATTGCTCTCCAGAATGGCTGGATCCATTCACAGCTCCACCAACAATGCATCAGTGTCCCAGCCTTCCCACATCCCCTCCAACATTCATCATTAACTTTTCCTGTCATTTTAGCCAATCTGACAGGTGTGTAGTGGTACCTCAGGGTTGTCTTAATTCAGCATACGCCTCTTAATATGTCCCCCTTCCTACTGCATACATTGTATGACCATTAAAATGAGCTTTACCTCCTCCTGGGGAAATTTAAATTTATGAAGCAATTAAGCATGTTTGATTTAATTGAGCTATGACCTTTGTCCAACTTTCAGCTTTTTTTTTTTTTTAACTACACAACTGGTTCTGTCCAGTTTTACTCAGTTTCATCTGGTTTAGCAGGTCCCTGCTTCCCTATTCTAGACTACTTTCCATTCCAGATTTCCAGTTTTCCACCGCTATGGGAACATCACTGTTTATTGTTTCTCACACTTGGTGCAAGTCTGTTTCTTTGTAAAACAAGGGTTGGGACAATTGGATTCCTGAGGGCCTTTCTAGCTCTAAATTTCAAAAAGTATGATCCAAATTTATTATTTGTCTCTTGTGTGGACTGCTCAGCTCTATATGGAGAGCAACTTTGTTTCATGGCCACACATTGCGCCATGGTCTGTGTTAGTGTGCTGCATTGATTTGAGAAAGACTGGAAGAGGTAATATGAAAGGCTCATTACAAACCCCAGAGTTTTGGAAAAACAATCACAAATATTTTTTTTCGGTTGTGTCTTGATTCTTTGTGATCCTATGGACATTAATACACCAGACACTTCTCTCCTCCACTATTTCTTGAAATCTCTCCAAGATCATGTTTTTTGCTTCCATAATAATACCTATTCAGCTCAGTCTTTTCCAGCATCAGTAATTGAACCTAAATCATCCTGCAGGTTCATCTTCATTTAAAAGCAAGTGTATTTAATGTAAAGAGCATTCAGAATTTGAGAATCTCTGTAATTTATTTTTGAGAATTTTAAACTACTTGGTTGTGTGTCAGTTTGAGTGAGCCTGGATTAATATGCTGAACTCTCTTATTTCTATTTAGGATAGCCAAACGGAAATTGGATGAGCGGAGTTTTTTTGGTGGTTTACTTCATGTGTGCTATGCTCCAGAATTTGAAACAGTAAAAGAAACCAGAGAGAAACTACAGGAGAGGCAGCGATATATAGCAAGAACAACTGGGATTAAAGGTTTGCAAATAATGATCTTGTTTTTACTTTATATGATAGCTTGAATCAATGGGTGCCAATTCCTGCTCATTTGGCTTATATGTACACCTTTGCCTGATAACTGATTGCATTACCGGATGCTCTGCTTGATGTTTTTGATTGACGAGTCGTGAGTGTCTGAGTGATCAGGATAGACTGCCCTGATAAGAGCAGCCAGAATTAGGGTTCTGTAGTTTCCTAGGATTTTGTAGTTGCCAAGAACTTTATTTCTAGGAATCATTTGTGGCTCATCACTTTTCTTCAAAGTCAGTTGCCCCAGTCTTACCTCCACGACATATCTTATAGTTTTCCCTATTATAAAAGCTTCTGAACTGATTGTTTTTCTTCGCTTTCTTTGCCATCTAATCCATCCTTATAAAATACCTGCCTGGTACGCAGGTCTGACATGCTAGTTATATTTTTAAAATCTCAAATTCTTTATCCTGGAATTTCATACCCTCTGAAATATGTCCTTATTTCATACTCTTCTTCATTTATTCTGTGTTCCAGCCAAAATGAAATATTTGCTGTTCCTAGATCTATTTCTGCATTTCCCAGCTTCTCTGCATCTGCTCAAACTAAAATCCCAAGCCTGGGATACATGCCTTTTTTCATTCTTGATTGACAAAATCCTTTTTTTTTTTAAGGCCCAGTCAGGTGCCACCACTTCCATGAAAACTTCCATAGTTGAAAGTGGTCTTTCCTTCCTCACAGCTCCCTGGAGCAATTTCCTTGACTACTTCCTTTCCCTCAAATTTATGAATTATGGGACAGTATGTGCTAGACCATTAGGAAGTGTCTATGGGAAAGTTTATCTTTTAACATTTTCTTGCATTTCATAAAAATCACCATATTGCCTGTTTTTCAAAATTACTAAAATAATTTTTTCCATTTAATAGTATTCTATTTTTTCCAATTACATGTAAAGATAATTTTCAATCTTCATTACTATAAGATTTTGAGTTTCAAAATTTTTTTCCTTTTTCTTCCCTTCCCCTCCCCAAAACAATAACCAGTCTGATTGAAGTTATACATGCACAATCATTTTATTTTGCCTTTTATAAATAGCAGCTTTTTATTTTCAAAATACTTGCAAAGATAGTTTTCAACATTCACCCTTGCAAACCCTTGTGTTCCAATTTTTTCTCCCTCCCTTCCTCCTATTCTTTCCCCTAGACGTTAAGTAATCCAATATGTGTTAAACATGTATAATTTCTTCTATACATATCTCCACATTTATCATGCTGCACAAGAAAAATCAGATGAAAAAGAAAAAATAAGAAAACAAAAAAGCAAACAGCAACAACAACAAAAAAAAAGGTGAAAATACTATGCTGTTTAGTGGATTTCCTGCCATCTAGGGGAGGGGTGGGGAGTGGGTGGGGGGAATTTGTAACAGAAAGCTTTGTAAGGGTTAATGTTAAAGAATTACCCATATGTTTTGCAAATAAAAAGTTTTAATAATAATAATTTTAAAAAAAGAAAGAAAGAAAGAAAAGAAAAGAAAATACTATGTTGTGATCCACACTCAGTCCCCACACTCCTCTTTCTGGATGTGGATGGGACTTTCCGTCACAAGCCTATTGGAATTGACCTGAATCACTTCATTGTTGAAAAGAGCCATGTCCACCACAATTGATCATTACATAATCTTGTTGATGCACATTTTAAACATATTTCCATATTAGTCATGCTGTGAAAGAAAAATCAGAAAAAACCAGAAGAAAAAAAACATTTAAAAAAGTGAAAATAGTATGCTTTGATCTTCATTCAGTCTTCATAGTTCGTTCTCTGGTTGTGGGTGGCCTTTTCCTTCACAAGTCTAAATTATTTTGTATTATTGTATTGCTGAGTATAGCTAAATCTATCATAGTTGACCATCACATGATTTTGCTGTTACTATGTACAATGTTTTCCTAGTTTTGTTCATCAGTTCTTGTAGGTCTCTCCAAGCTTTTCTGAAATATGCCTACTCATTATTTCTCATAGAACAATAATATTCCATTACATTCATATACTACAACTTATTCAGCCATTCCCCAGTTGATGGACATCCACTCAGTTTCCAGTTCATTGTCACCACAAAAATAATTGCTACAAAGTTTTGCACATGTGGGTCCTTTTCCCTTTTTTTTAAAGATCTCTTTCAGATTCAGACCTAGTAATGGCATTGCCACTGTATGCACAGTTTGATAGCCCTTTGGACATAGTTCCCAAATTAATTTCCAGAAAGGCTGGATTAGTTCACAACTCCACCAGTAATGAATGCATTAGTGTCCCAGTTTTCCCACATCTTCTCCAACACTTACCATTTTCCTTTCTTGTCATCTTTTTTTTTTTTTTCCCCTTTTTGCTGAGGCAATTAAGGTTAAGTGACTTGCCCAGGGTCACACAGCTAAAGAATGTTAGGTGTCTGAGATCATATTTGAACTCAGGACCTCCTGACTTCAGGGCTGGTGCTCTATCCACTCAGCTTGAAAGATATGAAGTGGTATCTCAGAATAGTTTTAACTTGCATTTCTCTAATGATAGTGCTTTAGAGGATTTTTTTCATATGACTATAGATGGCACTAAATAAATTAACTTTCTTATTTTTTCTTTTAAAATTTTAGAAGATAAAGTCCAACCAATGACAAAGAAAAAACTGTGTAAAGAACATACAGTTACAAAAGATCTCAGAAATGACTTTAATTCAAAGGCATCTGAATTTTGTGAAACCCCTTCAAACATTTGTACTGAGAATCCATGGAATTGCCATCCTAACTCTTGGAATTCAGATCCATATCATGTCTCCTCCAAGTCTGCAACCTCCCAATCAGGAGAACTCTTAGAAGGAATACTGATCTCCCCTCAGCATGATGGAAACTTTAAAAAAACTATGTCGACTTGTAACCAAAATAACCCTTTGATTCAGAGGATAGAGATGGAAATACCTAAAACTTCAGTAGACTGTCTTAGACTACCAAGGGTTATTTCCTCTAACAATGGGATTGCTAGATTTATGCCTCGAACAACTCAGCTACAAGAGCGAAAGCGGAGGAGAGAAGAAGACCGTAAACTTGAAACTTTTCTTGAAACGAACCCAAGTAATAAAGAGATTATTATTGGTCCACAGCTACCAGAAATTCCCAAAGTGGATTTGGAGGATGAATCTTTAAATATGTCAGCTAATTTAATCCGCAATAAACTTAAGGAGGTATGTACATTTTTGGAAGCTACTTTGAAAGAGTATTTCATTTCTTAAACCTTAAAAAATAATTCAGTAGAACATCATCTATGGCTTTTAATAAGCTATATTATTTACTTTTTTTACATTTATGGAAACTTTTTGTTCAAACCATATTATTCTTAACATAGGCTGACTTAAGACTAAAACTTTTTTGTTTTTCTTTTGATTCTTGCTCTAAAAACACTGGAGTGATTATTTTACTATTTAGTTAAAAGAACACTTTAAGAAATTGTTTTACCCAAAATTCAGCTTTTTTACTTTGTTTTAATTATATATTGCTTCTAGACTCTTAGAAAGGGGGAGAAAGAAATCATATAATAATATAGTTCTAAAGACTGGGCTTATAGGTCTACTTGGAGTTCTTAGAATTCTTTCATCTTTAATTCTTTTTAAGCATAAGATATTATTTAATGATCTCTGAAGATCTTAACTAATGTTAGCATATGGAAAAGCACCATGAATGATAACATTTTGTTATACATTGGTTTCTCTTTCCCATCCTTACTTAGTAAACCACTTCTTAACTCTCTCTTTCCGTCACACCATCATCTTCTCCTTGGTTTTTCAGAAATTTAACTCCTGGAAACAACTATATTTGTTGCTTCCAATATTTTGTCTCCTACTCTTTTCTTTTTTCAAAGGCAGTTGGGGTTAAGTGACTTTCTCAGGGTCACGCAGTTAGAAGTGTTAAGTGTCTGAGGCTAGATTTGAACTCAGGTTCTCCTGACTTCGGGGCTGGTGCTCTCTCCACTGTGCCACCTAGCTGCCTCCTCCTACTCATTTTCAGCCTGTTGCAATCCAGTTTTTGCAGGCACTTAAATTTCAGTCATCAGTGATCTCTTAGTCTTTTCTCAATCCTAGTCTTTCTTGACTTCTTTTGCAGACCTTGAAACTGACCACTTCCTTCTTATGGGATATAATATTTGGAATATTATTACGATCCCTAGAAACATGGTTTATTCTTATTTCCCCTGCCAACTTGTCTGTCTGCTTACGTCTCTGTTTTTCATGCTGAATCCTCACCTATGTCTTCTCCTCAAATCCAGGTGTAAATCCCAAGGCTCAGTCTCTCTCTCCCCCAACCCCTTTTTTTCCCCCTCTCTTCCTCTCTCCCTCTTTCTCCTCCTTTGTTCCAGGTACTCCTTTGGGCACTGGGGATACAAAGGAAGTGAAAACCACACCTAGCCTCAAGAAGCTTCCATTCTACTAAAAAAAAATAAGTGTGCAATATATAAGTAAAAATAAATATAAGGTTACCTGGGGTAGGGGGTGGGGGTGAGTGAAAGCCTCTGCCCCTGGCAGCCAAAAAGATCCAAGAACCACATGATGTTGAAGCTGATGCTTTAGGTGACCTTTGAAGAAAGCTAGGAATCAAGAGAAGGCCAAGTACAAAGGCACAGAGATGTTACTTTGACAATTGTGAAGGATAGATTGGAGTAGAGAAAGATTTGAAGCAGAAGGAACAACCCAGGAGATTGTCAAGAGATGATAAAGAGCTGAGCAGGGTGAGAGCCATAGAATGAGGAGAAAGGGGACAAATGCATTAATTGTTGTAGAGGTAGGGTCCACATTTGACAGCTGATGAATTACACAGAATAAGGAACAAGGAAGAGCCAAAGTTAACTTGTAAGTTTTTAATCTAGATGCCTAGAAAAATGGTGGTACTCTTGATAAAAAAGAAATATGGAAAAAGTTTTAGAAGAAAACTGATGAGTTTGTTTTAAACATGATGACTTAAGATTTCCTCTCTGTCTCAGTAAGTTTTTCACCTCCTATGGATTCAGCTGTCATTACTGTGCATATAACTTTTAAGATATCACCATCTGAATCTCCCATGGATATCTCAAACTGAGCATGTTCAAAATAAAATTCCTTTTCTTTTCCCCTCAGTCCTTAGTTTAAACTTAATTTCCCTGTTGTTGTCAAGAGAAATACTGTCTGTCCTTCTAGTGCTCAGGATCATTCTTAACTGTCTTAGTCACTGCTAAATTTTGTGGAGGTAAAATCTACAAGATCTCTTGTCTCCATCCCCTTTTCTTCACTTATATGAAACAGCCTTCTTATTGGTCTCCCTGTCTCCAATCTCTCCCATCTTCAATCTCTCTTCCACACAGCTATTGGTTTGATAATCTTAAAGGACAGATGTCTGTAGGTCTGTGTACCTGTGTCACTTGCCTGATTCAAGAAGCATCAGTGGATTTCTATTAATTTCTTGGCATGTGAAGTCCTGTAAGATCTAATTCTAAACTATCTTATTGTTTTAAAAATCGAGCTTGTTTTTTTCATTTAGCAGAAATCTTTTTTCTCTATCTTCCCATAAACATTGAAAAAGAAAAACTGAAACTCTTGTAACAAATATGTATCAAGCAGCAAAACAAATTTCTTTTCTGAACAAGTCCAAAAAATATATATATGTCTCCATCTGACCCAAGTAATTGCCTTTTGGGAGATGGAGAGCATGCTTCCTTCATACGAGGCCCTCTGGAATCCTGGTTGGTCATTATATTAACTCCATTTCTCCTCTCACCACTCTGCTTCACTTCCTTAAAGTCTTCCCAGGTTTCTGTGGAGCTGTCCCTTCTTCCATCATATCTTACAGTGTCATAGTCTTCTATAACCTCCACATGCCATCACCCAGTTTTTTGCTTATACAACGATTTAGCTTTGTGTATAGGGGTCTTTTTCCTCTGTCTTTGATCTCTTTGGAGTTTGGATCTAGTGCTGATGTCATCAGATCAAGGGGACAAGCTGTCTCTACAGACTTATTTCACATTACTCCCTTTGCATGGTCTGTGTTCTAGCTACATTGATCTTTCTTGTGATTTTCTTGTATGCAGCACTCCATCTCTCACCCTCACACCTTTGCAGAGGTGTCTCCCATATTTGGAATGATCTCCCTCTTCACCTCCAGCTTTTAGAGGCTTTAGAATCATTTGGCTTGTTTTTCCTGAGAAGCATTGTCTGTATGCTGGAAAAGATAGAATTAAAATAGTATGCAAAAGCCTAAACCAAGAAGGAAGATAATGAGAGTGGATTAGCCCTCTGATTGAGTTCTACTCCCGAGGCCCAAACAAGCTACATTCTGGGGTAGTGAAGGAATTGACTTTTGTATCATCAGTTATCTTTGAAAGCTCTTGGAGGATGGGAGAAAGGTCCTAAGATTAAGAGGAAGGAAGGATTTATTAAGTACCTTCTATGTGCTGGGCACTTTGCTAAACACTTTACAAATATCTCATTTTGCCCTCACAGCCACCCTGGGTGCTATTATTATCCCTGTTGTACAGTGAAGGAAAGCTTGGCAAACAGAGGTTAGCGACTTGGCCAGCATCACATAGCTTGTAATGTTTCAGGCCACTTGTGAACTTGGTTCTTCCTGATTCCATGCCCAATGCCCTCTCCACTGCCTCATCAGCAGTTTCTGATTACAGAAGGGCAGGTACCCCAGTGTAGACCCTACAGTGAGTGAACTTGACAGTTCCTAGGAAAATTCTATAAAATATGATTTTAAGAATTCAATTTTATTTTCAGATCCACCTTATCTGCCCCCTCTCCCCTTCCCTGTTCCATTTCAAGTGTAAGAAAAATAAACCTTTACACCAAACAAATTCCCATATTGATCCTGCCAAAACAAGATGTACTTCCATCTGTCCTCTTGAGTCCATTACCTTTCTCTGTAGTTGTAGGCATCCTGCCTCATTTTGTCGCTGGCCATCATGTTGATGAGTATTCCTAAATCTTTCAGAGTGGTTTGTTTTTACATCATTGTTGTTCTGGTTCTGCTTATTTTACTTCACATCAATAGAACACAAGATAATTGCTGAATAACTAGAGGAGTTGATGATCACAAAGAGAATAGCATCACCAAGAACTGGTAGTCCAGTGTTTATATGTGGCGGAAGCCCTGCAAAGTCACATAATTAAAACAAAGCAGTTCGTGCTAGACTAACTACACATGCTTTTTGATGGTAATTCCAGAATGCTATATAAATCATCTGTCCAGATTTTAGAAAACTTTGATCAAGT
The DNA here is from genome assembly GCA_023553655.1 of Myrmecobius fasciatus. Taxonomy (NCBI): domain Eukaryota; kingdom Metazoa; phylum Chordata; class Mammalia; order Dasyuromorphia; family Myrmecobiidae; genus Myrmecobius; species Myrmecobius fasciatus. The sequence goes on from JAJPUD010000656.1 coordinate 339,948, forward strand.
CTTTGGAGAGAGATAGGTTAGCCCATTAATGGTAGAGCTATGTGGATTCATAGCTTGTTGAATGTCTGGACCCAGAGTGGTAACTTAATGGTTCACTTACCTTGAAGGATGAGGTTGTCCAGAATGCCCCAGAGGCCTATGCTTTGGCTTTGTGCCATTTCATATCTTTATCAGGTAGGAAGGAATACATTGGGTTAGTCAGTGTCCCTCCAAAATCCTGACTGAATCTAATAAAAGGAAATTGAATAGAAAAAAAATACACAAAAATTTGAAAAATCCACTTCATAAAGTTGGATGGGGAAATACAGGACAGGATTAGATAGTTCTGAAAAAAAAAATTTAGTGGTCTGCAGATCAATGTGAGTCAAATGTCATATCCCTAAACTCCATGCAGTCTTAGAGTACATGAGAACAATAGTTATAGAACGAGAATGGACCTTAGAGGCCAATCCAGTCATTTTACAGATAAGGAAACTGAAGCCCTGGAAAAATCAGTGATTTGCCCAAAATCACAGGGTAGTTGCTGAGCCAGGATTTGAACCCAGGTCCCTTAACTTTCAGTCATGCTCTTTTCCTTATGTGAATTTCTTCCCAGTAAAAGAATTGAGTTGTCTAGGGCTAGAAAGGCCATAGTCCCACTAGTCTTTGCTTTGGTCAAAGCACATTTGGAAGTTCATTTCTAGAAGTCATATTTTAGGAAAGATATTGATTTAAGCCAAAGACTATCCGCACAAGGGCAGCCAGCATGATAAAGGACTTTGGGAGACACATGAAGACTGGTTCAAGAAAATCAATCTGTTTAAACTGGAAAAGAAAATGTGTTGGGAACATGATAGTCCTTTAGTAAGAGAGTGATTAGGCTTCTTCTGTTTATCCAGAGCAAGGGATAAATGATGCAGAGAAGTAATGTAGGTAGGATTGATGTGCTCAAAAGGTTAATGGGATGGTCCACAAGGATGAGTTCTCTCTCCCTAGAAATTTACAAGGAAAAACAGAATGATTCTTTGGTTAGTTGAGATCAGTTGGGCAAGGTGGCTTTTTGGTTTCTTCCTAGCACCGATGTAACAAAGTTATTCATTTACATTTCAGAAATGGTGTTAAAGAAGGAGCAACAACAGTAGAATAGGCTCTGTATAATGACTACATTGATGAAACCTCAGGGGAAAACAGAACAGTGTTGAGAAATGAGGGAAAAAACTACATACATTTTCCCAAATACTTGAGTGGATTGATTGTGTGTGTAATTACTGAGGTAAAAAGGGGTAGGTAGTAGGAAATGTGTTGGGTTTTTTTTTCCCTTCAATTTTTCTTGTGTCCCGGGGCAGCATTTTTTCCCTACACTGTTGCCTACATCTGTTTTCTCTCAAATTTTCAGTTCTCCCATCTATTTTCTTAAGAGTATCTCCTGCACTCCATAATTAACAGAAGCTCTAGTTTGGATATCTAATTTCATTGGCTCTCCCAATAAGAAAATATCCTCTTATTTCCTCTGCTCACTAAAGATCATTCAATCAAATAAATTTCTCTGAAATTTTACAAGGAAATGTGATTCATCTTTTTATGAACAGTGCTACTCCGATCCAATCCGTTTCCCTCAAAAGGAGTGAAGTTGTGTTTACTGTTAATTCCCCCTACAAATTTATTAACATATGTACCAAATAATAAGAAGCAGGGAGAAAATAATTCTTGGTGTTTTTTTTAACTAGGTAATTTCTCACCAACCAAAACCTTCAGAAGCCAAGCTGGAAGATATACCTAGAAGTCATCCATTAAAACAAAGAAGAAGAATATAGAAGACTACTGATCTTGAAATCAACATCTTACCTTTTCCAAAAAGATTACTTCTATTATTTAAATTTATAACTTTTATCATTGTCATTATTTCATTTTTGTATAGCTTTTGAATATTAAAGTAAATGAGTTGATCCTAGCTTTAAAATTAGAGTCCTGTTCCTATTTTGCTGAAAATTAAATGTCTTGTTTTGGTATATATATTAAAAATGTGGATATTCCATTATTTTCACATTTATTATGCTTCTGCCTTAAATTAACAGACTACTTCGTGTATATGAATTAGTCTGTTACGATTCATAATGTAGATAATTGTTTAAAGCAGTCAGGATCTTTTTTTAAAATTATTATTATTAATTTTTTTTTTTTGCATTTGCCCAGGGTTCAGCTGTTCATAGTTGAAATTCAGTGTTTATGTCTTTGAATATCAAAGTTTCAAATTCAAGACACTTCTGGAAAACAAAATGGGCCATAATTGAATATGTTAGGACATACATTGTTGTAATTTAGTTCACACGTATCTTTAACAAGTGACTCGTTGAAATATTAAATTTTGCTAAAATTTTAACTTTTCCCACTTTTCTTTGTATCTACACCTGGTGTAGAGAGAAAAAGACTTGAGCAGTAATTGGAAAGAAGTTGGTGGTGTCTCTAAAGAGGACAGCTGACGGACTGTTAACAAAACCATCTTTAAGATGAGCCATCAAGTCTTCCAGATTTTCTCACCAAATCATCCTCATACTGTCTCTAATTTTGAGGTCCTCACCAGATGTGATTTCCTAATGTAAGGAATTCCCCATGGGGCAGTTAATGGAGCTCTAAAGAGCTAGAGCCCTAAAGAACAGCTGGGGCAGTAAGGGTTAAGATAACTGCCTACTCCCACCAGGCGTCATAGACTGGACTCTAACTTAGGTCTTAATAACTCCATGCTAAACTTTTTTACCCAGAGTGCCCTCCTGCTTTTATAGTTACCTTATACTTGCTCCTCTTGAGTTTCCCCCACCCCCAGCAGAATGTCATCTTCCCAAGGGCCACTACTTTCTGTTTCTATATTCCCATTTCCTTGAACATAGTAGGCACTGAATGCTTGTTGAATTGAATATATTCTTATATTTTAAGGGGATTCATTGCAGAGAGAGAGCTTAATAGAGCCTGTTTACCTCCCATAGTTTAACTCAAATTCTTTCAGAGCAAACTCTAGATAGGAGTGGAGTAAAACCTCATGCCTGCCATATTTAATGCAAAGAACAAGGTGACTTTATGGAAGAAGTGATCTGCTAGGGGCACTTTCTTGGGTCTTTGTGGGTGTAGGCAATTCTATTTCCCTTCTATGGCAGGTTTGTGACATGCATTAAGGGGGATGTTTTATTAATACCTCAGTTCCTGGTAAACATGGACCAAACACTTCCATCAAAAGATGGTCTTTTTTTACAGCTTGTTCAAAGTCTTCATAAGACAGCTTCCCATCATTATCATAATCCTAGGAAAGATGATGAAAGGTTTTTCTTAGTGTATAATAATAATAGCATTTTTAAAAAATACTTTTAAGGTTTACAAAGTCCTTTACAAATAAATCATTTTATCCTTACAACAATCCTCAGATATAGGTACTTTTATTATATCCATTTTACAGATGAAGAAACTGAAGCAGACGGGTTAAGTGATTTGCCCAACATCACACAGCTAGTAAGCATATTTGAACTCAGGTCATCCCGGCCCAACACTCTCCACTGTACCTTCCCTTCATTCCCATCATCCTCAGTAAGTTTGGTATCTGACTCAATTCTTCTTTCCTCAAAACCTGTCCTCATACTTGGTGGGACTTGAGCATACATATTGACTCAGAAACTCTTAACTACTCACCTTCCCTGAGTTTGCAACTTCACCAACCTCAGCCATACACAGGAAGATTATCATATCCCTGGTCTTGTCGTCACTCACAAACATACCACCTTCATGTTTGAGAATTCCAAAATCCTCTTCTCTGACCATTTTTCACCTCTCTCTGCCTTCTTTATATAACTACTTTTCATCGTCACTGGGACCTCTATCCCTTGACCGTTTAATTCCCTTTCAGACCATCTCCCCTGTAAAACTCTTTCTCCTTTTCAACTTGATTTCTTGTTATCTTAAATTTCCAGTTACACTTTGGATTGTTCCCACCACCTTCAGACCTACATACATGCTGCTGAGAGAAGGTGGAGAAAATTATGGCATTGTTCTAACTGGGGCCACTACAAACATAGTTTGTATAATCTCAACGGGTCCTCACTGCTTAGGCAATCTCACTATCTCCCTCTATCCCACTCTCCAAATATCATCCCCTGTCAGCCCTTCCATGGTTCCACCTCCTCCTACTTTCTCAGCTGAGGACCTTGCATTTTATAGAAAAAATGGAGAACATGGGCTCTCTTCTCCCTTCTTTCTCATCTCCTGTCACTCAGAAGCTTTCAGCCATTCTCTTCCTTCACCCCTGTCAATGAGCTGGACTTCCTCCTGACCAAGGCTGCTCTATCTGTTCAACTGCTCTATTCCATCACTTTTCTAACAGGTTATTCCTGTCATCCTCACTCTCACCTCATTTTCAGTTTCTCCCTATTGACTCATTTCCTTCTGCCTGCAAATATGCCCACGTCTTCTCAAAAAACCCTCACTTAATACTTCCACCTACATGACCATCCTGTATTTCTTCTGTTCTTTGTTGCTAAACTTGAAAAGGCCATCTACAATCGGGGTCTCCACTTTTCTTTCCTCTTAACCCCTTACAGTTTGGCTTCTGATCTTGCCATTCCACTGACCTTGCCCTCTCCAGCATGGTCAGTGGTTTCTTAGTGGCCAAATTCAGTGGCTTTTTCTCTGCCTTCCTCTTTAATCTCCCTGCAGTCTTTGACATTGGTGATCACTCTCTCCTCTCTATGATTTCAGGCCATTCTCTTTCCTGTCTGAGCATTTCTCTGTCTTCTCTTGGATCTTCCAGATCTAACTGTAAAAATCCCTCAAGATTCCATCCTGGGCCCCCTTCTCCTCTACTACATCTGATGTTTGATATTATCAGTTATTTATCAGAACTGATAAAAGATCAAACTACTGTGGGCCATCAAATCACTTTATATTGAATGACCAAGTATTATGGGAGAAGCCACTGTTATTTATACAAAGTTGTATGTGCTGAGCACATGATGAGTTACCAAGTAGACAAGGACATGATCTCTTCTTAAAAAAAACATCTAGTTGAGGAACACAAAGTACAACAAATAATTAGCAAAGCTGCATAATCAAACTCTACATTTTATAAGATAAGGGAAAGAATAATGTGAGCTGGAATTACCAGGGCAAAACATTGTAGATGAAAAGATTCTAGCTGGCTCTTAAAACACAAATGGGATCTGACCAGACACCAGTTGTGTGACCTTGGGCACGTCACTTAAATCTACACCTCCCTCAGCTTCAGTTTCCTCATCTGAAAAATAAAAGGGGTTTCCATTCTATCAATTTGATCCTTAACAACTACTCAATGAGGCAGTTAAGATTTCCCAGGTAAGAAAATCAAGGGCCAGGTTATTTCCATTTTACAGATGGGAAAGGTTAAGAAATGAAGCACCTTACCAATGGCCATTCAGTGAGCAAATGTTACAGGGAAAATTAAGCAAGATAAATCCAGTGGATGTCATGTGGAAGAATTGAAGGGAGAGATTAGCATCAAGGGAACCAGGTAAGAGATTTGTAATAGTCTGGCCATAAACTCTAGCTAGGAAACTAGACTTTTGTTCTAATAAATGACATTTTATGAAAGATTAAATGTTTGATAACAAAATAGCCTTGTTTGATAATAAATTGTATGATCCAATACTTATACCTCTATTTTATCTATTCCCTATGGTAGAAAAACAAATTTTTCCCCTTTTTGTCCTCCACTCTGTTCAGAAAACTAAATTGTCATTTTCTGCATACTCACCATTTTCTTCAATGTTATTTCTACTAACTCTTCTATTCCTTCATCTGGCTCTTCTTCAACTGAATGTTTGAGGAGACTGTTCTTCAGCATGTCATACATTTCATCTTGGGAAATGTATCCATCCCCATTCAAGTAATAAACTCGGTAACAGTCTTTTTAAAGTGTAAGGAAAAGCATTACTTTTAGGTAAACAATTAGCATTGCTTCATTTCCCCCTTAACTATCATAAGGCATTATATCATTAATATTATATTTTATAAATATAGAAGGCAAAGTGGCCCAGTGGAAAGAGCACTGATCTTGGCATCCTGTGATGTCACAGGACCCAAGTTGGTACTCAACTGTATAAAGTATTGGACTGGATGATCTCTAAAGCTCCTTCCAGCTTTACATCTATGGCATGGTAATATTTGCAAATATAATGCAACAGCATCTTTAAAACACATGTTCAACAACTAAGTAGGATTATTCAACATTGGGAAAGCAAACATATCAGAAAAAAATCTGTAAATCATACAATTTAAAAATTAGAATTGGGCAAAAGAAACAATGATTCTATGAGACATTAAGAAATAATACAATCAAAAGAGTGAAAAAGAAGATGTAAAATGCCTTATTGAAAAACAACTGACTTAGGAAATAAATGGAAATGAAATAATTTTAAAATTATTGTATTATCTAAAAAGCCATGATTAAAATTTAAAAAAAAAGGCCAAGACATATCATATTCAAGAAATTATCAAGGAAAATTGTTGTGAGATTTTAGAACCAGAAGGTAATAATAAAAATGGAAAATTCTCAGGAATATGATAGCCAAATTCCAGAGCTTCCAGATCAAGAAGAAAATATTGCAAGTAGCCAAAAAAAAAAAAAACCAAAAAAACCAAACAAACAACAATTCTAATGTTGTAGAGCCACAGTCAGGATAACACAAGATAGGATCAGAGGGTTTGGAACTTAATATTCCACAGAGTAAAAGAACCAGGATTATCTATCCAAGTACAGCTGAAAAAATAGACATTAAACAAAACAGAAAACTCAAATATTCCTGATGAAAAGAGCAGAGCTGAATAGGAAATGATTTTCAAATACAAGATTCAAAAGAAGCACAAAAAAATTACCAAAAGAGAAATCCTAAGGGATTCAATAAGGTTAAACTTTACATTCCTGCATGAGAAGATGATAACTTGTGATTCCTAAGAACTTTCTCATTATTAGGGTAATTAGGAGTATACATTGACAGAAGGCATGGGTATAAATTGAATAAGATAGGATGACATCTTAAAAAAATAAAATTAAGGGGTGAGAAAGAAGAATGTACTAGGAGAAGGAGAAAGAGGTAGAATGGGGTAAATTATCTCACATAAAAAAGCTTTACAATGAAAGTGAAAATGTTGAGAGTGGAATGATTGAACCTTATTCTCATCAGAAATGGTTTAAAAAGGGAATGATATACACACTCAGTTGGATATAGAAATCTATCTTAGCCTATAGGAAAGTTGGAGGGGAAAGAGATGAGAAGGAGGAGGGGCTGAGAGAAAGGAAGGTGAATTAGGGGAGGTAAAAGTCAAATGCAAAACACTTCTGAGGATGGAAAGGGTGAAAGGAAAGAGTAAAATCAACAGGGGAAAAATGGAATACAGGTTATTACACAGTAATTATAAGTGTGAAAGAATGTATAGCAAGTTTCTCTGATAAAAGCCCTATTTCTAAAATATTTAAAAAACAGAGTCCAATTTATAAAATTATGAGCCATTCCCCAGTAGATAAATGGTCAAAGGATATAAACAGGCAATTTTCAGACAAAATAATAAAAGTTATCTATAGTTACATGAAAAAATGTTCTAAGTCACTATTGACTAGAAAAATGCAATTAAAGCATTTCTGAGGTACTACTCCACATGATCATATTGGCTAATATGACAGAATTGGAAAATGACAAATGTTGGAGGGGATGTGGGAAAATTGAGACACTTAGGCATTTTTGTTGCAGTTTTTGACTGATTCAACTGTCTAGAAAGCAATTTGGCACTTATCTCAATATGTGGCATATGATCATGATGGAATACAAATACATTATAAGGTGAGGAGGATGCTCTCCGAAAAACCTGGACTTACATATGTACTGATGCAAAGTGAATTGAAGAGTACCAGAAAAATGGATACAATAATGGCAATATGTGTAATAATCAACTGCGAATGACTTAGCAATTCTGAACAATATTATTATCCAAGACAATTCTGAAGGACTTATGATGAAAAATGAAGGACTTATTATGAAGATTATCCATCTTCAGAGAAAGAAATGATTGAGTCTAAATGCAGACTAAAGCATACTTTTTTTTTAACTTTGTCTTTTTAATTTTTTTTGGTTGTTTTCTTTTACAACATGACTAATATGCAAATATTTTTCATGACTGCTCATATATAATCTATATCAAATTTCTTGCCTTCTCAATGAGGTAGAGAACTTAGAATTCAAAAATTTTAAAAAAGATTGTTAAAAATTGTTTTTACATGTAGTTGGGAAAAAATGAAATATTAAATATATTAAAATTATTTGTACTCAGGATAATCATAAAAATCAAGAAAATACCAAACATGACAGAAGAAATTTATTTTATTTATTTTTAACAGTATTTTATTTTTCCAAATATGTGCAAAGATAGTTTTCAACATTTGCCTTTGCAAAACCTTGTGTTCCAAATTTTTCTCCCTCTCCTCCCTGCTGCCCCTTTCCCAAGACAGCATGCAATCCCATATAAGTTAAACATGCACAATTTTTCTAAACATATTTCCATAGTCATCATGCTGCACAAATAAAATCAGATCAAAAGGGGGGAAAATTGAGGAAAGAAAAAAAAGCCCCAAAGAAACAACAAAAAGATGAAAATACTATTCTTTGTCCACATTCAATCTCCACAGTTCTTTCCCTCAATGCAGATGATACTTTCCAACTCAATTTGGAATTACCTTGAACACTGCATCGTTGAAAAGAGCCAAGTCCATCACAGTTGATGATCACATAATCTTGTTACTGTGTGCAATGTTCTCTTGGTTCTACTCACTTCATTTAGCATCAGTTCCAGGCTTTTCTGAAATCAGCCTGCTTATCATTTCTTATAGAACAATATACCATAACTTATTCAGCCATTCCCCAACTGATGGACATCCACTCAATTTCCAGCTGCTTACTACTATAAAAAAGGCTGCTACAAATAATTTTGAACATGTGGGTTCCTTTCCTCTCTATGATCTCTTTGGGATACAGACCCAGTAGAGACACTGCTGGATCAAGAGATGCAGAGAGAATCAACAGCTTGGAAAAGGAAGGAAAAAAATTGACTGAAGAAAACAACTCGTTAAAAAATACAATTGGCCAAATGCAAAAAGATATGCAGAATTTGATAGCTCCTTGGGCATAGTTCCAAATTGCTTTATAGAATGGTTGGATCATTTCACAATTCTACCCACAATGTATTAAGTGTCTCAGTTTTCCCACATCTCCTCCATCCAACATTCATCATTATCTTTTCTTGAGGTATGAAGTGGTATCTTAAAGTTGTATTAATTTGGCATAAGAAATGTATTTTAAAAATAATATTTGCAAATATATCTAGACACATGATGTACTAAAAATAAGTGGAAGGTTTAAATTATTAAAGAAAATTCAATGTCAATAAATCAAATCAATAAAATGAAAAGTGGCAGTAATTCCTATGTTTATTATTGATTTAATGCAACAGAATGGTCTTCATTATTATTGTCCAGTCATTTTCATTTGTTTTCAACTTTTCATGACCCCATTTCTTGACAAAGATATTGGAGTAGTTTGCCATTTCCTTCTTCAGATCATTTTACAGAGGAGGAAACTGAGGCAAACTGGGTTAAGTGACTTGTCCAGTTTAAGTGTCTTAGTTCAGATTTGAACTCAAGAAGAAGAGCCTTTCTGACTCCAAGGCTGGCACTCTATCCACTGAGCCATCTAGCTATCCACTCATCTTCATTACAGAACTAAATAAATCATAATAAAATATAAATGTGGGGGAAATTGCTAAAAGTAGCAATGGCAAAGTTTGAGTAGTTAATATTTGTATGTTGATAATTGTATGTCAGTCTTCACAGGTTTTAAAACATTATTAAGTAGTTATTAAAACTATGAAATCTTAGGTAAAAACAAACAAATCTAGATCAATGGAACAAAATATAAAGATTAGAAATAGAATAAAATGTGTACAAAAGATGACTTTTAAAGGATAAGCATTACTCTTGAGGGATAAATGGTTGAAATTCTGGAAGAAGTGAGCTGGGTGAGGGAAGTCTTTTATGGGCCAATTTGTTTGTTTTTTAAATTACATCATGTTTATAGCACATTTCTCTAGCCAGCCCAGGTGAGATACTAACAACCATTTAAGTGGTTAAAACTTTAAAGAATGATTGTATACCAGCATTTAAATCACTGAAAGATGAAATCAAGACTAGTTATCGTAGTCTAAAATAATACCAATGCCAGAAATTCTTACATTTCAATTTTTCTTCAAAAGTTCCTCGGAGAAATATGGATACTCCTTCAACCCACTCAGTTGTACTAATGTGATTATCATTGTCTTTGTCAAAAGCACCAAACACTGAAATGTAAAGAAGAGGTAGGCTTACAGTATCCATAGTAGATCAGGAGTTATTTACCTAGAGTCTGTGTATTAGTTTAAAAATATTTTTATAACTATATTGTACTATAATTGGCTTCCTCTTAAACTCTATATGTTTTATGTATTTAAAAACATTATTCTGAAAAGGATTCAAGGGCTTCAGCAGACTGCCAAAAAAGATCTATTATCCCTCAAACTTATTAAAAATCCCTGCTTTAGTTTTTTTTTTCTCTCTTTTTTTTTTTGATCCGATTTTTCTTGAACAGCTTATGGAAAGATGTTTAGAAGAATTACATATGTTTAACTTTTAAAAAAATCCCTGTTTTATGTAGAGCAGAGGGGGAGAGCCTTTTTTTTTTCCAAGAGCTGTTTGGATATTAACAACATCATTTGCAGACCACAAAAGTATCAACTTAAGTAGTGTGAGGTGGTTGTTGCCTGGTTGGTGAGGCTGCCTTGGCGAGGCCACCTCAAATGATTTCGTGGGCCTTACATGGCATGCAGGTCAGATATTCCCCACCTTGATACAGATAGAAGTAAAATAATTTCTACCACATATTAAGCAAAAATTTAGCTAGTTTTCCATCTGGGAAAGCCCTAAAGTATTATAGAATGTGGGGTAATATTACTGGTTTGAGATATTTTCCCAATGGATGTTTTTATAATTTTTAAGGTCTATAGAGTTGAAATAGTGTCAGTGGTGGTGAAGACTAGGCTTGCCTACAACAGTATCTACGGGCTGGAAGACTCCAAGTGCTCAAGGGCATCATGGGAAATCCAGGGCCTTGAAGGCTAGGGAGGGGGAAGGGGAGGAGTGGAGCCCCCTCTTCCTGAACTTCATGCCAGCTGGCACCAGGCAGTGAGTCCGCCATCAATTACAGTCCATGCTCTGTGGACACGAGAGAGGATCGGCCATTTTGACAAAACAAACGCATGAGGACCAACATACATTTGGAAGACAGTGACACAGTACAGTCTAGAAATCTTAGTCTTGATCAACCCAGAACCACTGGCTGTTTGAAGTCAGAGAGATGCTGAGACTGTAAGTCAGATGTGCGAGACCATGGACTGAAAATCGAAGTGTGCCCGCTGATGGTGGACTAAAGGGCAATGACTGAAGCCAGATATTCCCAAGGGAATGTCCAGTCCTTGTCAAGAAAAAGCTAGGGATAAAAGAGGATAACTGATCAAAGCCATAATGATCAATGAAGCTGATAGATTTATAAAGAAAATATTGGGGAGATGCAGATTCTATGTGTATATATGGAGAGACAGACAGAAACAGAGACAGAGAGACAGACAGAGACAGAGAGAAACAGATACAGAGAGACAGACAGAGGGAAAGGGAGAGCATATATGTGCACATACTTAAAACATGTCTCACTTCTTCCTACATTTTTGGGAAATGAAAAACAATGAGTAATGTCGTAACAATATTAATGTGAGCCAAGCAACTAGAGACCTGAGAGCTTGTCAGCCTTCACTGACTATTTCCTCCTTCCTGCCAGAATGCCAACCTTGCCCAGGCTCTCCATTGTTCCTGATGAAGTGACTATCAAGCTCTTGAGGACCAATTTCAGTAAAATATTCATCAAATTTCAGTGATTATTGTTGTTGTTTTAAAAGAATCATGACTAAAATGTCCTTCCTCTTCAACTCTACCTCATATAACTTGGATTTTTTCAAGATTCACCTCAAATCGTTTCTCTGATGGCTTAATTTATCAAGTGTAAAGGCAATTGAGTCAAAGTTGTAAACAAAATTAATTATTCCCCAAATGATCAAAAGATATGATTTAGAGTAATGTGTATCCTTTGACCTAACAATACCACTACTAGACATGAATCCCAAATGAGTTTTTTTTTGGTTTTTTTTTTTTAAAGGGAAAGAACCTTTATGTATAAAAATATTTATGCAGCTTTTTTCTCAGGGCAAAGAATTAGTAATTGAAGGAATGTCCATCAATTGAGGAATGGCTGAATAAATTGTGATTTGGGATTATGAAGGAATATTATTGTTCTATAAGAAATGATGAGCAGGATTCAATCAGAAGAACCTGGAAAATCCTCCATAAACTTAAGCAAAGTGAAATGTATTGTGTACATAGTAATAGCAAAGTTGTGAGATGATCAGCTGTGAATGACTGCTATTCTCAGCAATACAATGATCCAAGACTACTCTGAAGGATTTTTGATGAAAAATGCTATTCATACCCAGAGAAAGAACTGATTGTGTCTGAATACAGTCTGAAGAATACTTCCACCCCCCCTTTTTTTTCATAATGGTGTTTTTTAAGGAGGAAGGGAGATCTATGTTTTCTTTTGCAACATGACTTTTATGGAAATATTTTGTACAACTTTACATAGATCTTCTCAATGAGGGGTATGGGAAAGAAGAGGGGGAAATCTGGAACTCAATATTTTAAAACCAAATGTAAAAAAATTGCTTTGTATATAACTGGGAAAAAAATAAAAATATTAAAACAAAAAAGATTTGGCTCAAATGCCATTTTCTGTAGATCTTTTTCCAGACACTGCTAATTTCTAACACCTTCTTAAAAATTACTTTCTCTCCACTGTGTATACATCTTTTATATAGTTATTTATTTACATGTTTTCTCCTCTTATTTAAAGGTAAACTCTTTGAAGACAGGGGTTGTTTTTTTTTTTTTTATCCCAGTGCTTAGTACAGGATCTGGCACAAAAGTCAGTCCCTTACATGGTTATTGATTATCAAAAAAAGAAAGGAAAAAACAACTCAGAACTATGTAAATTTTTCATTTGATTCTTTTCTTTTTTTTTCCCTGAGGCAATTGGGGTTAAGTGACTTGCCCAGGGTCACACAGCTAGGGAATGTTAAGTGTCTGAGACGAAATTTGAACTCAGGTCCTCTTGACTTCAGGGCTGGTACTCTATCCACTGCACCACCTAGCTGCCCCCTGATTACTTTCTAAAAATATGTTTAGTGCCATTAATGTCAAATATTTTTTGGTTTAAGTGTTTTATATATGTGTGTGTGTGTAGGAAACTGGGCACTGATTATTTTGTAAGAGGCAGTTTCATCTAAAATACTCATTTGTCATTTGGGCTGCCTGAAAAGTTTACAAAGTGGCACTGACAGTTGCTATGGCTTCTTACCCCTGTTCATAAGCATGTCGTCAGTCATTCCAAATACATTATGCAGGGCGTTTCTAAATTCATTGCGCTCCAGGCCACCTCGGGTACCTTGCTCATATCCCTTTTCCATAAATGAGTAAAACAGTTTCACAAGACATTCCATTTCATTTTTGTTGACTGCAAAATGAAAAAGGGAAATTAATAAAATTTTAATTTAATCTAATATGAAGCACAATAGGTGAAGAGCTGGGGAGAAGTGTGTCCTAATTTTTTTTTCTACCATTGTGTTGATGACCAGGACTTTCATATTCCTGATTTGCTTCCCTTTAGAAAATAAAGGAGTCAGGTTAAATGACTCCTTGTCTCTTCTAATTCAACATTTTAATTACTGAGTTCCAAATTCAGTTCAGAAAGGATATTTAGTAGAGTAATATCGAGGAATTTTTGTGCTTTGGCCAAGGGTGATCAACTATACATGTTGAGTTTTATAAAAATGAGAGCTGGTATTTACATAGCATTTTAAGGTTTGCAAAGAACTTTACAAATACTATTTCATTTGATCCTCACAATAACCCTGAAAGAGTTTTATTATTATTATTCCTATTTTACAAATGAAGAACTATAACTAGAGGTTAAGTCAGTTACCCAGTTACCCAGAAAGTAAGTCCCTGAAATTGTATTTGAACTTGTTTTGCTGACATCAGTCCTCAAACTATTCATCCATTGCACCATATAGCTTATTATTATTATTCCTGCCTTATGGGAGGAGTGTTGGAGTACAGCCCACCATTTTGTAGCTTTGTGTTGTAACTATTTTGTGCAGATGCTAAGTTCTGGTGCTTCTCTTTTGCTGTTTTTAGCTCCCTCTAAATTCCAATCTCTAGGGGGGGGAAATCCCTATTCTCCCTGCTCATTTCTATGGAGTTACCAGGGGGCTGTGGAGATAATATATATTAGAAACTTACACAACCTTATATATAACCTTGGAGTCAGCAAGGGAGGTAAGACTTAATAACTATCTCTAGAGGTCATGAGATAGTATATAATTTGCTTTTATTATTTTTTATTGATGACTTTTGTTTTTATGTCATATTGCTTTCTGATTATATCCTTTTCCAATTCCTACCCAGTGAGACTTTTCTTGTTAAAAAAAAATTAACAGAAATTCCAAGTTCAACAAAATCAACCAACATTTTTATTGCATCTGGCAGGACATGCAACATTCCATATCCATATTTCTGCAAAGAAAGGAGGAACCTTTATAGTTCTAAAAACTTTCCTAGTCCAATCTTGGTCATTTTAACTAAGTAGCACTTGGTTTTGTTTTACTATTCTTTTCTATTACATCCCTGTATATATGGTTTTACCGATTGTTTAATTTATATTTTATTTTATATTTATAATTTATATTTTATAATTTATATTAATTATAGTAGTTCATATGATTCAAATTACATTCCTCTAAATTCTTCATATTCATTATTGTGTATAGTGCTATCATTTGATTACATTCAAGTACCAGTTGTTGTTTTGGCTAATCCCCAAGGCATTTATTTTACTACAATTCTTTTTTTTTCATTATTATTAAAAGCTTTTTATTTACCAAACATATGAGTGATTTTTCTACATTGACCTTTGCAAAAACTTTTTTTTTGTTCCAAGCTTTTCCCCTCCTTCCCCCCACCCCCACCCCTAGATGACAGGTAATCTAATACATGCTAAATAGGATAAATTATATGACAAATCCAATATATGTATACATATCTATACAGTTATCTTACTGCACAAGAAACATCAGATCTAGAAAGAGAAGAAGAAAAAACAACCTAAGAAGGAAAACAAAATGCATGGAAATATTCACAGAAAGCGTTAAAATGCTGTGTTGTGGTCCATACTCAGTTCCCACAGGCCTCTCTCTGGATGTATATGACTATCTTCATCGCTGAACAATAGGAACTGGTTTGAATCACATCATTGTTGAAGAGAACCATGTCCATCAGAATTGATCATCATATAGTCTTGTTGCCGTGTATAATGTTCTCCTGGTTCTGCTTGTTTCACTCAGCATCAGTCCATGCAAATCTCTCCAGGCCTCTCTGAAATCCTCCTGTTGGTCGTTTCTTACAGAACAATAATATTCCATAACATTCATATACCATATTTTATTCAGCCACTCTCCAATTGATGGACATCCTTTCAATTTCCAGTTTCTTCTAGCCACTACAAAAAGGGCTGCCACAAACATTCTTGCACATGTGGGTCCCTTTCCCTCCTCTAAGATCTCTTTGGGATACAGGCCCAGTAGAAACACTTCTGGGTCAAAGAGTATGCACAGTTTGATAACTTTTTGAGCATAGCTCCAAATTGCTCTCCAGAATGGTTGGATCCATTCACAGTTCCACCAACAATGTATTAGTGTCCCAGTTTTCCCACATCCCCTCCAACATTCATCGTTATCTTTTCCTGTCATTTTAGCCAATCTGACAGGTGTGTAGTGGTACCTCAGATTTGTCTTAATTTACATTTCTCTGATCAATAGTGATTTGGAGCACATTTTCATGTGACTAGAAATAGTTTCAATTTCTTCATCTGAAAATTATCTGTTCATATCTTTTGACCATTTATCAATTGGAGATGGCTTGAATTTTTATATATTTGAGTCAATTCTCTATATATTTTAGAAATGAGGCCTTTATCAGAACCTTTGAATTTTGCTACAATTCTTTACTAAAATATACACACACACAACTTTACAACCAATATACTGGAATACTCAGGATTTTTCTGATTTTGAATTTCTTTGCAAGAACTTGCTTAGCAGTAAGAACTCTGGGTTCAAGAGTCATTTTTAAAAATCATAATTCCAAATTGCTTTCTAAAGTGATTGGACAAATTCATGGTTCTACCAACAGTATATCAGTATGCCTATCTTTTTGTAACTTCAACACTATTTTCATCTTTTCTCATCTTTGCCAATTTGTTGGATATATGGTAGAACCACAGAGTTATTTTAATTTTCATTTCTCATTACCAGTGATTTGGTGCAATCTTTCAAATGTTAATAATTGCAATTACTTCTAAAATGGATTGTTTTATACCCTTTAACCACTTAACCATTATATAATGATTCAGATATATCTGTATATGTACATACACATGCGAATTCTTGACTCAGGTTTACACACACACACACACACACACATGCATAAATATTTGTTAGTTCTTTATATATGAAATATCAAGAGATATTTGGTATGACAATTTCTTTCCAATTAAGTTTCTCTTCTTATCCCACCCTAGATGTATTCATTTTATTCATTCAGATATTTCTAAATTTCATCAAATCAAAATTACCTATTTTACCTTTAATGTTTCTATTATCCAATATTTGGTTAAGAATTATCCACCAACCACACCTGTGAAAGAGATCAGTTGTGATTCTCTTCTAATTTTTTTAATGGCATAATTTTTAATATTTAGGTTGAGCTTATTGTGGCATGTGGTCTAAGTAATTTAGTTAAATCTTATTGTTGCATTTTCCCATCAAATATTGAGTTCTTGCTGTTTAGAATCTGAGCCCTTTCTATCTAACATGATATTGTCCTTGCACATTCATTCGATGATATAGCTTTCCTAGTCTTCTTCCTGTTTCTTACACAGGACAATCCACGTTTTAATTCTGTATCTTTGGCCTTCCCATCACTCATTCCTCAATGCTCTTCCTCCTTATCTTTCCCTGGCTTCCTTCAAGATCCAGCCCAATCCATTCCCAAAACACATCAAAGAAAGAGGAAAAGGACTTTTTTTGCACAAAAATATTGATGGTAACACTTTTGTAGTAACCTCAAACTGGAAACTAAGGGGGTACCCAACCTATTGGGAAATGACTCAACAAATGGTGATATGTGTAAATAATATTAGTTCATAACACACAAAATAGACAAGTTTCTTTTTTCTTTACTAATAACATTTATTTTTTTTCCAACTGCAATGTAAAGATAGTTTTCAACATTCATCTTTGTAAAGATTTTGAACTCAAAATTTTTCTTCCTCCCTCTTTTACCTCCTCCCTTCCAAGACAGCAAGCAGTCTGGTACAGGTTATACATGTGAAATCATGTTAAAGATATTTCTATATTAGTCACGTTGTGAAAGAAGATTCAGAACAAAAGAGAAAAATCACAAGAAAAAAAAAAACCAAGAAAAAGTAAAGCTAGTATGCTTCCATCTGCATTCAGACTTCTTAGTTCTTTCTCTGGGAGTGGTCAGCATTCTCCAGCTCAATTCCCTTGTAATCGTCCTGGATCACTGAGCTAGGTCTCTTAAAGCTGATTATCACATGATGCTGCTATTACTGGGCACAGTGTTCTGGTTCTGCTCACTTCACTCAGCATCCATTTATTTAAGTTGTTCCAGGTTTTTCTGAAATTCCCTTGCTCTAATATTCCATTACATTCATGTATCACAAATACACACATTCCTCAGTTGACAGGCATCCCCTCAATTTCTAATTCTTTGCCATCACAAAGAGAGCTGCCAGAAATATTTTTTTGTACAGAATGGACAGTTTCAAAGATTGTGAAAACTTTTACAATTTTACATAAAGCAAAGTGAAAAAGCAATTTACACAGCAGCAAGATTGTGGAGAAAAAGCAGATTTGAAAGACATTTGAATTATGATTAATGCAATTGTAAAAGAGTGGGGCATGGGGTGCTACATGCCCTTGTTTTACCCATATAGACTAAATCTGTCTACATGCATATGATTAGATGTGGCTTGAAGGGAGGCAAGAATATAGATCTCTAGATATCTATTCTTCTACCAGGGCTGTTTTGGTTCCTGCTAGGAGATGCAAGAATTGGAATCAGAGGCTGATTGCTCTGATCTCAGAAAGAGGGGGGGGGGAATTATCTCTGTTTGCTTCAATATTTAGTTGGGGCAATAATTTTTTGGTTTAAGCTGCACTTGTGATTGCTATTCCTTAAGGGAGAAGAGGGACCCTAAGTTAAATATCCAAGGCTTAACTCCCTTTTCACCAGATGTCAGGTCTACAATGACATACAGCAAATAAACTCATTTATCCAAGTGCATAGCAACACATATCAGAGAAGGTATATATATGAGAATATAAAATCAGATAATAAATGAGGATGCCCACTGAAAGTAAAATAACTCAGCTCAACTGAAAGTCTCAGATTTCAACCAAGGGAAAATTTCTCAACGTCTCCAGTAGAATAGGCTGGAACATGCTAACTCTTTTACGTGTTGGTTTCTTTTCAGTCTTTCTCTCCCTTTAGAAATATGAAGAGGGCTTGAAATTGTATGTATTCTCTCCTGAGTTCAGAGTCAGAGCAGGATTTCTTTTCTTTCAATCACTTACCAACTCTATCCTGCATGCAGGAGTAAAATACTGAATAATCAGTCTCCACCAATGTAGAGACTCTTAGTAAAAAGGCTTTAAGCCACTTATTACACAATGATAAATAATGAGTCCAGAAGGCCAAGGATGAAATATACCAACCATCTCCTTCCAAAGATTTAATGGATTTAAAATGCAGTCGTTCACATTTGGACATGGATAATATGGGGATTTGTTTTACTGGATTATGCATGCTAACTGTAAGGGTTTTGATTTATTTTTTGGTCTATTGGGAAAGGGTGGTAGAAAGAAATAGTAAACACTTTAAAATAAAACCTAACTTCCACCTTCCACAGGAGGCCTTTCCTGTTGTTCTCAGCTTCTTCTTTAAGCTTATCTTCTATCTGCTCTTTCTGTGCCCTGCACATGCCATTTATTTATCTGTGATTCTCTCTCCTCATAGGAATAGAAAGTGTTTTTTGTGTGGTGGGGTCTTTGGTCCTTTTTTATATCCCCATTGCTAAGCTCGATACTTGGCCAACAGTAATCACCTATGTGACAGTTGATTGGTCTGCAGGTTATCAGACTTTAAAGGGGAGACCGGGCAATGATAGCCTAGTCCAGAGAATGCAGTCGTCAACTCATGTATGTGTGTGGGGTTTGTGTACCTCCTTCTCCACCCAGGAATCTGTGATGCAGACTATATTAAAGTAATTCTGAGGTTCATCCCATCAGACTGGCAAAAGTGTCAAGAGGAAATGGCAAATGTTGGAAGGGCTGTGGGAAAGGCACATCAAAGAGGGTATTGTTGGTGGCACTGTGAATCGGTCCAGTCATTCTAGAAAGCAATTTGGAACGATGCCCCCAAAGCTACTAAACTGTGTGCACCTTTTGACTCAGCAATAACCCTACTAGGCCTCTAAGCCAAGGATGTTAAAGGGATCCATATGTACAGAAATATTTTAGCAGTGGTTTTCATAGTAGCTAAAAAATGGCAACTGAGGGACTGTACTATTGAAAAATGGTTAAATAAGTTAAAGCCTATATGTAATGGAAAATTACTGTGCAATAAGAAATTATGAAATGAACAGTTTGAGAGAAAACTAGGAAAATCATTACGAACAATACAGAGTCCAACAAGTAGACTTAGGAGAACAACTTAAATGACAACAATATTATAGATAAAAAGTTTTGAAAGACTTTAGAACTCTGGCCAAAGCAGAGTCCAGAAGACAGAATATGAATCCTGCCACTCATCTACCTCTTGCCAGACAGGTGATGAACCTAAAAAGCAGAGGTACATACATTTTGGAGCTTGACTATTGAAACAATTTGTTTTGTTGGACTATACGTGTTTATGATGATGCAGTTTTTTTTCCTCTCTTTTTTTTTTAAAAGCAGGAGACATGCTTGCCATCTAGGGGAGAGGATGGGAGAAAGGAGGGGAAAATTTGGAACACAAGGTTTTGTAAGGGTCAATGTTGAAAAATTATCCATGAATGTTTTGAAAATAAATAAAACCTTTAATTAAAAAAATAAAAGTAGGAGACAATGAGAGGGGCAGACAAATACATGCAACAAATAATTTAAAATATAAAATAATATAAATATAAAATATGATAAAAATATGAACTTGGAGAGGCAAATGTCTCTAGCAGATTAACAGCTGAATCCATTCTCCTCAGGGACTTAGTGGCAGAGGGGAAGAGGTCTCACGGGGGGGGGAGGGGAGGGGGAGGGAAGAGAAGAGGTGTATCTTAGTATAGCACTTTGTAAAAGTTTATCATTAATGAGATCAAGGAAATTTTAATAGATTAAATTATATTGGTGTGCTAAACAATGGAAATGATATTGAAGGAGAATATACAGGTTAAGGGATTACTCTGATACCACTAAGATTACTACTACCTCCCAAGGAGTAATCCTGGGAAGAGATATAGCCAATGGATGCTGGGGATCCAATCTGCTAGTATATATTAAGAAAACAAGTACAAAATCTCACCTAGTTGGTTTATTGAATTATCAGCCATTCTTGATTATCTATTTACTCTATTTCACTTGTTTACTTTTTTTTGATGGTCACTATTTTAAGATATAATTCAAGGTCTGGAAGTAATTCCACCATCTTTTCTCCAACAGAGAAGCAAAATTTTCTCTTTAGATTCTTCTCCTTTCTTAATTTTGCTTTTAATTCATTTCTTGAGAGTCCCCTGATTGGTCTAATCATTTTTATACTTGTGCAGCCTAAGCAGGAGCAAATAACATCCTTTTAACTAAGTTGTCCTTTCCTTTGAAGAATGCTTTGTAATTTTATTTATAGTATTGAACTAGCTTTGATAGTTTGCTTGAAAGATATTTTATGTATTTTTTTAGTTATCTTATTAGTTCCTTCTGGATTTTGTAATTACTATATAGAAATGTTAATTTATATATATATATATGCTTTATATTCTACTATTGCCCCTTTGCTTCTTGGTTTTCTAAGCAAATAGCTTTTCTGCAAATGAGAAGTTTTGTCTCTTTTTGTCCATTTATGCCATTAATTTTTGTTTCTTATTATTTTCACCAGCAATTCTAGAATGGTATCTAGTAACAGTGGAAAAAGAGGTGTCATTCTTGCTTTATTCCTATACTGGTAAACTTTTCAGTGTTTTCCTATGGCATAATACAAATGATCTTTTACTACCTATGCATTGCAGGATTTTTTAAAAATCAGCATTGTACTTTGTTAAAACCTTTTCTTGCATATACTGGTATATGTAGTTTGGGTGTTTTTTAACAAATTACATTGTTTTCCTAGTGTTGAATCATTTTTGCAACCCTACTGTACCTATAACTTTATTATAGTAATTTTTTTTTTTTTTACAATACTGGTTAGTGAATTGTTTGTAGTTACTTGTTCCTTTATCCGTTTCTACCCTAGTAGAGATATTAAAACTATTTTTAGCCTCATAAAATGAGTAAGGTAGAATTTCATTATATACATGTATACATACATACACACACACACACTTACTTTAAACATACATAAAAGAAAACCAATCATCTCTGGTTTCATTCAATCAACTTATCATTTACATTCCATTTCATTCTCCCTGATGCAATTCTGGTCTAGAACACATGTTGTAACAATTAATTATTCATCACCTAAATATGGGGGGGAAAGGGAGGAGGGAAAGGGTCTCTCTTAGTCATTGCTGGCCAGTCTCCTTAAAAGGCTGTTCCTACACCTGGAAAAGTCATCTACCTGAGAGCCTGTGGCTCCAGAAGGGGCCAAGAACAGTCAATGTGGAGTATGTTCCAACTCTAGGAGAAATGCCAGCAGAATAAAGGTCTGTAAACAATATTTGGAGATTATGACTAAGGCCTTTGACATTGTCAAGTGCTTATGGAAAATTATGTCCAAGGGGCAGCTAGGTGGCGCAGTGGAGACAGCACCAGCCTTGAAGTCAGGAGGACCTGAACTCAAATCTGACCTCAGACACTAAACACTTCCTAGCTGTGTGATCCTGGGCAAGACACTTAACCCCAATTGCTTCAGCAAAAACAAAACAAAACAAACAAAAAAAATCCTGGAAAATTGTGTCAAAATTTGGCTGTCCAGAGAAATTCATTAGTGTAACGTCAATTTTATGATGGCATGCTTGCCTGGGTACTGGACAATTGTCAATCCCTTTCCCAGTCACCAATGGAGTAAAACAAGGCTGTGTGCTTGCTCCCATGACTTTTAGCATGTTTTCAGCCATGATGACAAACGCCTCAAATGAGGAAAAAACATGGCATCAAAGTCAGCTATTGCCTTGCTAGTAAAATCTTCAATGTGAAAAGGCTACAAGCCAAAACTTAAATGGAGGGAGTGTTAGTGCTTTTCTGTTTGCAGATGATGGGGCACTCAATGCAAGCCTCTGAAGTTGAGATGTAAAAGCATGGAGCAATTCTCTGCTGCTTGTGCTAATTTTGGCCCAACAGTTAACACCCAGAAAAACAGGAGCTTGTCGGCCAGCACCGTCCACACGTGGAACCATCAGTTACAGAAAATGGAGTTCTCAAGGCTGTGGATCAGTTCACTTACCTTGGCAGTATACCTTCCAAGGATGTCCTCAGTGATGAGGTTAGCATGCGGGCTGTCGGAGCTAGCTCAGCATTTGGGAAGCTCCGAGGTAGAGTGGGAGAGAGGTAGAAGATTGTCTCCCAAAACGCAAGGTCTACAGAGCCCTTGTGCTGACCTCACTGTTGTCCACCTGTGAAACCTGTGCAGTCCACCAGGACCACGCCAGGAGAACTGAATCACTTCCATCTGAACTGTCTTAGGGAGATTCTGAAAATCATCTGGCCGGATAATATATCGGACACAGGTCCTTTCTTGAACTAAACTGCCCAGCACTCCAACTCTAATGCAGAGGGCCTAACTCTGCTGGGCTGGCCACACTGTTCGAATGCCATATGGATGCTTGCTAAAAAGACTTTTAATGGAGAACTTGCACAGAACACGTGCTCGCAAAATGGTCAGAAAAAGCAGTACAAGGACACTTAGAAGGTCTCTCTTAGGAACTTTAGAATTGACTGTATGATATGGGAGACACTGGCATAGGACCGCCAGCATGGCATGCCCTCATCAGAGAAGGTGCTCTGACTCTGTGCAAAGCAGAGCTGAATTAGCTCAGAAGAAACGTGAGATGCACAATTACAGAATCTGCCCCAAATATTCATGGGGACACTCTGTGTCCAGCCTGTGGCAGAGCATTCCAACCTTCTAAGGGATCTAATCAGCCAGTTGGACATACTACATTAACTAGCAGTGATGTCATTTTGATCTTTTTTTGAGAACAAAGCACAAAACTACAAGTATATATAGGAAATACAAAAGATACAAACCTAAATCAAAACAATGACATTTTGAACAAGTGAGGGGTCAAAAAATAAATCAAAAATTTAGTGAAAGAAAATGAGGTGACATACCAAAATTTCTAGAATACACTCAGGTGTGTATTGGCAAATGTATAATAACCAGTTGTCCAAAAATTATGACAATTTAGATGTAATACAAATCTATACTCATATGGAACAGTGTTCTTAAGTATTCTCTTCATGGCTTGTTCAACTTCATTTTTTAAAGCTGAACAGTTTACAATCTCTTTTGCATGGTCAGCTAATTTGGGTATCTTATTTGTAGGTAATCTCATGTTTCTTTAAATTTGGAATTTTGCTGGCATATAGAGTTTGATAGATCCAGAAAATAGACTTCTTCCGTTTCTGTTTTACCTAAATTTTCATTTCAGCAGTTTTGTTTCCCTATCTCTTTTACATCAGGTTAGCTTTTAAAAGTAAATAAATGGCTGTCTTTTCAAAGAACTTTTAGTTCTGCTCATTATTTCTAGTCCTTTTTATTTGTTCCTTCTCCAAATTCCAATGTCTTTTGTGCTTATCCTAGATTTATTGTCAGTTATTTTCTACTTTATTAATGTATCATCTTAAGAGAGATTTTTGATTCTGAATGCTTTAGCTCTGACAAGCTGTATGGTGGAGGCAGCTTATTCCCAGGAGAGAACTGACCATTAAATTATCAACGTGAGCATTTACAACTTAGCCATTGACAAAATGCTATAAATCAGGGCCTAATTTATGGGCTTATTTATGTCTAATTAAGCCTTAATAGGGGGCAGCTAGGTGGCACAGTGGATAGAGCACCAGCCCTGAAGTCAGGAGGACCCGAGTTCAAATGTGATGTCAGATTTTTAACGCTTCCTAGCTTAACCCCAATTGCGATTACTGCACAGATGCTACTGTGCAGATCTACTAATTAAGCCTTAATAGACAATGACAGAAAATGTTGAAATGAAGATTAAACTTTAAATTGTGCCATTTTTATCAGAGAGCATTTACCCCAGAAACTTGGTGTCATCTCATTTTTTCTCACTAAATTTTAATGATTTATTCCTTGACCCATTATTTAAGATGTCATTATTTTATTAAATTTTGATTTAGATTTACAAACCTTTTGTTTCCAGTATACAGATAGTATATAATTAATTGCTAAAATGTGCTCTAGTCTAGAAATGCCATAGATGTTTGCATTAGGGACAGAGCTATGTGAGTTTAGTTGGAGAACTTGTGAAAGATCTAAGGACAAAATGATGAAATGGATCTTAAATGGTAAGATAAGAAGGGAAATAAATGATGTATTCTTTTAGAAATCTGCATTTTGATATATAAACTTTTGATATCTTTATTCAAATTAGAGTAAGAATGTTTCCATGGAGAAATTTAAGTCATGAAAACCATATACATATATTTATGTATAAGAACATACACATACATATATCAGCAATATTACATGATGATATTGTGATTAATCTGTAATTATGATATAATATAATGTTCCTTTAGAATCCAAAGATATCCTGCTTGTAAAGGAAAAAAAAAAACAACACACTTAATAAGATAGAAAAAAAATGGATTTGATGGGATTGTTTTGTTGAGCCCATTTCCCCCAAAAACCTAGGTGATAAAGGACTCACTGAAAAATCAACTTCAACCAGAATAAACTACTCTATAATCATTTATTAAGCATTAATTATATTAAAGGCACTGTTTATCACCGGAGATTTAAAGACAAAAATGAAACAGGCTCTGCCCTCAAGGAGCTTACATTCCAAGGGGGGAGAAGGGAAGGAGACATCACGTATATACGAATGGGTACATATCCATGCACGTGTGTATATGTATGTCAACGGCAGAGTAAGGGAAAGGGATAAGCATTGCAAAGGTTATTTCACTGGTTTAGGCAACTCTCAGATGAGTAAACTCCCTTCCCTAGTACAGATCTCTACCTTTTCTGTCTTATGAAACATTTTAGATATGGTAGGTTCTGGAAGAAAGGAAGGAATACCAGGCAGAAGGAAGGGGCATTGCTGGGAAGTACACAGTCTGCTGGATGGACAAAGACAAGTCTTACCATTTAAAACACTATAAAAGATGATAAAGAACCTAGAAATTAAGGTTGAGGAGGAAACCTAAAAGGCCCACAGAATAGGGGACCTTTAGAATAGGTATGGACCCCAAATTCAAAGGACTGTTCTCTATCCCTGAGAACAAGACTAGAAGCAACTACAAAATACATGGAGGGGAGAGTAAATGAAATAAGAGGAATGCCTGATAATAAGAATCCCAAAGACTACACATCTAGAGCTGAAGAGACCTCAGGGATCATCTTTGAGGTCCAACATAATTTCACAAGAGAGAAAAGCTAACTAACTTGCCTAAAGTCCTCTAGGTACTCAGTGGCAGAGCCAGAATTCCAACTTAAGGCCTCTGAGAACACATCAAAACACTTCCTGCTTTACCACATTCCCTTTGCTAGACACTCAAAAACAACTTCTTCAGTCTTTGATGATGTGGATATTTTCTTCCCAGAAAGCCCTATTTTTGATTTTTAATTCTATTCAACAATTAAATTCAATTTCATCACTACATACATCTACTATTTTTTTATGGACTGCAAACATCTGCCAGTTAATATTTAAAATGTTGATGTTACATGCAAACCAGAACAAAAATCAATTCTTGCTTTTCCAATATCCTTGAATTCTCTGGCTATATTTGTGCTCTCAAGTCTTGATGACTGTGACCAGACCAGAAACTGTCATGTTTTCTCAACTCCTTTTGGTTGGACCTATCTTTTCATCAGTATGGGAAACTCCTTCCATTGGAAGGGTGAGGGTGGTTAGGTCTAGTGGGCACCAAAAAGCCAAGTGAACTGTCCGTGGTGAGCAGTCATATGCCAGCTAATATATGCCAGCCTAAGGCCTTGAATCCAGGTCTTCCTGACTCCATCAACTTGCCCAGTCTGCCTCCTAAAAGCATAAATACTATTATTTTGTTGTCAATTTAATCACAATACTTTAAAAAACACATAAGTGGCTAAGAGGGGAGAATAATACATCTCTTTCTGTGCTGTATACTCCCTATGATGCTCCTCACAAGGTAGTCTGCATAGAGGGGAGGAATTCATGAAGCTGCCCGTCTCACACCAGACGTGTGACCCCGACACTATATAAACTGCTCAGCGTATGTATGTATGTATGTATGTCCCAGCCTTGCAGTGGCAGGAGGAGTTCCTTGTCCCAATGAAATTCCAGGTCCAGGGCCCAGCCCCCTCTGCCCCTCACATGGACACAGACCCCATGGCCACTGTTCCAGGCTGAGCAGCAGCTAGATAGCCTGTCCATACTCACAATGTGTGGCTGCTCTGCTCAGGGTTTTCACCACCTTCTTGAGGTTCCTCAAGTCAATGCTATCAACCACTTTCTTCATACTCATGATCTGAGCCAATAACAAGAGCTTGGGGGATGGGGCCCGGGGCCCAGGGCAGGGGGTGCTGTGGCTTCCACAGGTGCTCCCTGGAGCTGCTAGACTCAGGACAGAATGTCGTCATGCCAACAATTGAGGAACTAGACAAAGAAGATTCTGAAGGTAAAGAGGATAAATGGAGCCGTTCTGGACGTAGGAGAGAACAGGCCTGGTCTCTGGAAGGTGGGGAGGCTAAATCCAAAAGGAAAAGCAGGGGCATCCAACACAACAGCAGTGGGTAATGGAATGGGTTCTGGCAGCCAGGGAGCTAGGAAGTCCTGGGCAGATTCACTACCAAATCCCATTTGTGCCAGTTTCCCTCATGTGTTTGACAGAGACCAAACTGATCAGACAGTTATACTTGGAAGGAAACATCTTAGCATGGTTTGAGTTGTTTAATTTGAGAGAGTGCATGGCCACAAGGCTTTCTCAGGGTCACGATGGGACAATCTCCGTTGGATCCAAGGGAACTAGACTGAAGGTCCCTGGTCTCTGCTTAGCTACTGCCTTGGTAATTTTCTGAAAATAGCAACAATGAATATGATTTCTTTTCACCAGTCATTTCTCTTTTAAACACGGGCAGAGCAGATTTAAGGTCATTATTTGTAAGATATACCTGTGGTCTGCCCACAGAGCTAAAATACCCAAACTCAAATGATCTTTAGGCATTTCTCACTCTACATAACCTCTCCTCCAGGGGGGATGGGGAAGTGTCTGTGGGGAGGGAGCTTCCCTTCTTTCTAACCCACCGTCAGTACCAGAGGCAGCACTGGTAGACTCAGTATCAGGACATATCCAACCCTTCCTAGTTGTGACCTTGGGGGAGGTTCTAAAATGAGGCTGTCTGTATAACCTACCACCTGGTCGTGCTGAAGGAAGCATTATGCCAACCCGAAGGTGCTACATCAATTTTAATTATCACATGATCAAAGAGGCTTTCTCCTTACTGAGTCTAATTCGATAAAACTCTTCTACTGAATAGCACCTTTAAATGGTTATAAACATCTGCAAATTTCAGTCAGCAAATCATACATGTTTTGATTTCTACAAAGCAGAGGTTGCTTCAACAGACCCTTTTGGGGAAAATAAAACAGTCCTTTCATTTTTTTTAATTCAAGATTTGATTGGCAGGAATAACTTAATGTGAATCTGTTACAGTATACAGCATTAGGTTTGAACAATGCCAGCATAAATAAGCTGTCTAGTTAGACCAGACATTTTGTCCTAGTTTTTCTTGGGATCATTCTCTGATAAACCAATATCCAGAGGGCAACATGTTTAGCATTGGACTGGGAGTCCTAAAACAGACTAGGAATGTTTAGCCTGCAGATCCGGGGACATACAGCAATAGTTCTTAAGTCTTTGTAGAAAAGGGGGATTAATTTCTGCTTTTCCCCAGGGGAGGGGTAGAACTAGTGGAAATAACTAGGCTTGAAATAAAAAATACTTCCTAACAATTATAGCCATTCAAAGATGGAATGAGCTACTTTGGGAAGGTCATACTTCTAAGTCTCTCATTTCAGACAAAAGTGAGATGACTTGCCATCTGTTGCCTTAGTTGATGCATGGATTGCACTAGATAGCCTCTGAGGTTCCTTTCAACTTGGATTCTGATGCCTTGTGAGGAAAGTTGGTTAAAATTCTAACTGTTGAATTTCTATTTACTGTGAAACACTGAAAGGATTAATAGATCATATATTTAAGGATTGCAAAGAACTCTGAAATTTTATCTTATTGGCTCCTCAAAATCACCCAGGCAGATAGGTGTTATTATTCCCGTTTTGCAGATGGGGAAACTGGGGCAAACATACATGAAATGACTTGCCTGGGGCCACATAGTTAGTATCTGGGGCAGGCTCTGAACTCTGATCATGCTGACTCACCGGATGCCTAATCTCCTTTGGCCTGGGCTTAGGGTCTCTCATCTTTGGTAACTAGGGAAATGTTGCTGAACTGATTGCTATTATAAAAGAATCCTAAAATTCCAATTATCACACAATTTTTCTTGAAATTAAAAGTGACTTTTATATGGCATTAAATTGGTGAGGGCTATGCCTCGCCCCCCCCCCCCCCCATCTCCCTAGTTTTTCTAAATAAGGAAGTTCTGGCTTTGATGGCCTTGGATTTTAAACTGAAAACATTTTCCTATAAGGAAAACAAAACAAAACAAATCCATCACTTAATTTTCCTGAGATTCCATTTATCGTATTCTGCCACAAAAATTCACCTGTGTTTGAATGAATACATTCAGGCCCTGATACTTTTGGGTCTTTGTTCTGAAGAATTATTATCTGCATACTAGATAAGATTCTGTTTGGGAGAACCTTATTAATATTTTGTAAAAACCCAATATACCCAATGATTTTTAGAAACCAGAAATAGTAAATAATAAACTCAGGGTCAAATCAGTACAAAATCCATATTTCTACTCAAACACTAATTCCGAAACTATTTGCTAGTTGCTATCAATCAAAGAATTTCTTCACGTTTACAAAACTAGTGGTCAACGTTTATAAAAGTTAAAAGAAGAGGCAAAATCTGTATTTTAGTAAGAATTTGGAATAAATATAATTCATAAAATACTATCATCCTATCCATTTTTCTTCCTGCATTTTTATTGGAAGACTGTTAAAGATAATAATCAGATAAACAATAAAATAGTCTGGCTTTTTTTTAGATAACACTGCAGAGCAGCACACAACAAAGACTAGAAAATAATCGCTGTCTCCAGGTAATACATAAATACCCAAGAGAAATAAAAACCAACATATCATCACTGTTCCTAGACAAGTCTGGAAAATTTGACAAAAATAATCTGAATGTAAGACAGCTAATGAAAGAGGTGTTTTATACATGTTAAAATGGATACTCCTATAGTA
Organism: Myrmecobius fasciatus; assembly: GCA_023553655.1. Classification (NCBI taxonomy): domain Eukaryota; kingdom Metazoa; phylum Chordata; class Mammalia; order Dasyuromorphia; family Myrmecobiidae; genus Myrmecobius; species Myrmecobius fasciatus. The sequence continues at coordinate 370,046 of JAJPUD010000656.1, forward strand.
ACACAAATCATCTCCTACACTTATCTTTTTACATTTGTTACAGAAGACCATTTTCAGAAATGGTTAATTTGCATACAAAATGTCATTCTTAAAATCTATCTCTTGGTTGGCACCAGCATCACAGCCATTCAAGAAATGAGTTGAAAGTATTTCATTCTGAAAATGAAGCATCTTTAACAACCTGAAGTGTAGCATTATTAGAGGAAATCTGTTCTCTCCCTGCTGGCAAGTTGGGGCTGGGGAAAGGCTGCTTTGCAACTGATTCCCCAAGTGCTTTCTGGTTTTCCATTTTTTCTGTGACCCCCAAAGGGAGCTGAAAGGAACACAGCTATTTTTTTTTTTTTTTTTAGCAAAATAGCCATTTATTCAGCCTCTTGTCATGCCAAAATATTCTGTGCATTAAAATACTATAGTTAAAACACCTTTTATAACAGGCACAATGGACAGTAAATTATATTTCATGTAACTGATTATAAAAGTGTGAAGTAAAAATGACTTATCGGTTCCTTTGAACATCACTGGTAAACATAATTCAGCAGCAGACATTTGAGGCACCCAATCTTAGTAAAATATGCCACAGGAATAGCAATCATGTCATTCTTACTTTACTTTAATCCCTGTCTTAATTCAATATTAATATATAAAGACAACAAACTTTTTGAACGGTAAATTTACTGAGATTCTGGCAGTAGTTTTATGTAACAAGACATATAGCATACTAGGCCTGCCACTTAACTTGCTCATAGCAAATCAGCTTCAATATGAAGCCGTAAAATATCAAAAACCTGCTTTTTACATGCTAAATATTTTCTGCAAGTGTGCAATTAAACACAGTTAATGAACTTATTATAGCAACAATAAGGAATTACACACTTGAAACAATGCAGCTGGAACATAATTCATACAAAAAATAATGATCACTGGTTACAATAGAATTTCCCTGGCTAGTTAAAACTTAAAATAGTATAAAACATGCAAAATATTTCATAATATTTTAGCTATCTATACAAAAAAAAAACAAAAACAAACAAAAAAAATCACCAAAACAACAACAACAACAAAAAACAACCAAAAACCAAAAGAAAACAAACCAGTGTCTCTATGAAATGATTCCCTCCAAAGTGTAACCAAAATTAATTCAAATTATGTAACACTCTACTGCTAAAAATATTCAAAAGATTGAAGTGGAGGTAAGTTTCCTAGGTTTTGGAGCTCACTCATGCTGCCAAGTGCTGTCTTTCTTTGCTACCTGAAGTAGTTGGCAGACAGCAGAGCTCCAGAATGCCTCATTTACTAAGTTCAGTAAAAGGACAGACTGGGCCGACCAGCTCTTGGCCTCCCTAGGAAGCACAGTGTCTGTCCTGACCGAAATAGATAGGATGTGCAAGGATCAAAAGGCACACTATTCAGCTAGCTAAAATAATAGCGACGCCCTCCCTGTCCCTCCCCCCTTCCCTCCCTCCCCAAGTAAACAAAAAAATTGAGGAAAAACAAAAAACAAACAAAAAAAACCAAACATCTACAAAAGCAAGGATTTTGAGGGCATTAATGTCATGCCCTTATTTCAAAAAGGCCAACTGTAGTCATCTGGGTATTCTGATTTGTCACTTTAAACACATCCTAAAGATGCATTTAAGTTTTATGTCTTCTGATTTAAAATTAGATACTTCCTGTTAAAAATATTCATTATCTAAAAGATTTTACTTTATTTCCAAATATCTCAAATACCAGCTGGACTCTAGTGTATCACCTCCCAGATCTAAAAATTCTGGGAAAGAAATAAAACCAAACAAAGAAGGTGAATGTACCCCATGTAATAAGCAGCAGGCAACAATCATGGCCTCGTCTGGCCCGCGGCCTCAGGTTCTAAAAACACAGGAGCATTCATGCATTTGGGTAGCAGAAGCCGTAACTTTCACAGTTGAAGTTTCCTTTAAACATTGCACTTTCTGGCAGAGAGATCTCAGGGGTCCGAAGGTTATGCTGATTCTGGACCTGATCCAGTGGCCTTCTTTTTCTTCTTCTTGCCATGTTTCTTGTGCTTCTTTTTCTTTTTTGTCTTTTCCTTTAAAAGGAATTATACAATACATCATTACATTTAAGATAAAAAAACCTATCCCATAAAATCAGAAAAAAGACTTTAGTAGAGGAATTACAAGTTATAATAGTTATTTTTTCTTAATTTAAAATGTTTTTAGTAACATTTAAAGTTCCAAACTGTCATTTCTCTCCTTCCCCACACTGCACTAGAGAAAGCTTGACATTTGAGACAGGTGAGAGCGAGTGTGTGTATGTAAAACCATACTATGCATACTTCTATTTATCAGTTCTTTCTCTGAAGACGGATAATAGCTTCCTTCATAGGTCCTTGAGTACTTATGGTACTCAGAATAACTTGTCATTTACAGTTATTTTTTGAATAATATTGCTATTACTGAATACAACATTCTTTTGGTTCTGGTCATTCTAATAAAGCTTTGTTAAAACAGGTTGGCAATACAACCACAAAATCTAATACTGATACTCAAAACAAGGAAGAAATCATCTGTATTGTGATTTTTCTTGAAAAGTCTATGTCAGGAAAATGTCTAACGTGGGAGTCTAGGGATTTGTTGCTACATCAATAACTGAAGGAAATGTAAACATTTAGTTAGAAGTTAGTCTAATAACTAAAGATAAAATTTTTTTCCATCCAAGTTCATCAACCCCCGAAATCTACCTATAGATTCGAGGAATGGGTGTCTGTGGAGTCCAGGATAAGAAGTTTTGATCTATAGATCCCAACTTGTTAATTTGCCACATATGAACAGCAGAGAACTCCTTATGCACATGTGGAAAGTATATAGTTACCATGTTACCTATTAATTAAAATTCTAAGTTCTAGCTAAGTGTTCCCTTTTAAGAAAGAAAATTTCATGAAATTATGCTTTAATATCTGGCCCCAATTTATGATTTCATTTTTTATCATTTCATAGATTCTAAGGCTCAAAAAGGACGTCAGTGACTAGTGAGAGCAGCTTGTATCTGAACAAGAATTTTCTCCAATGTACCCAGGCACTTAGTTAGACCCTGCGTGAAAACAGGGAAACTGTGAGACATGTTGTGTCTTGGAAGGATGTAACATTGACTCCGCCTTTTGTGATCTATGGCAAGTGTCACCACCTTTGGGCCTCAGTTTCTTCACAGATAAAATGAGGGTTGGATGGGATGACCTTTCAAATCTATAATTCTTATATGTTCTTGTAATCTTTGCTTTCCAGTATAGGAGAAAGCTATTACCTCCTAAAGCTGTTTAATTCACTTTTGAAGATTATTACAATTATGACACTCTTAAAAGAGAAAATAAGATGTTGGAATTTGAATGATGTAACAGCAACAGAGAACATTTTGATCAAAAAAGTTTGTCAGATCAAAAACATTAAATTCATTATTGTTAAATAACAAGAAATGCTATGGCAGATACGTTATACAACCTGTGACTACCATCAAAGATTTAAATATACAAGTCATAGAATATTGCTTTATTAAAATGTTTGAATTGGAATAATTTGAAGGACTGACATAATAAAAGGGCTCATTATGCCTAACTCACTAGTAGAAACAAGCTTTTTCTTAACACTACAGAAATGCTTGGTCTGACTTTTTGAAATATTTATAAATCAACAAAAATTTATTAAACACCTTCTATATGCCAGACACTGAGCTAAGTATTGAGGATGCAAAGAAAAATTTCAAATGTTCTTATTTGTAAGAAGCACACAAGTCTAATATGGGAGACCACTAACAAGCAACCATATAAGAACAAGATAAATTGAAAACAATCTCAGATGGAAAGCACCAAAAATAGGAAAGGCTTCTTTCAGAAGTTGGAACCTTCTAGCTGAGACCAAAAGGAAGCCACTGATTTCTCATTTTCGTTAGTTATCTCCCAACTCTCATGCATTTTCACTGGCTATCCTTCATTCCTGGAATGCTCTCCCTTCTCATGATGGCCTCCTGGATTCTGTGGCTTCCTTCTGGCCTGAACCTAAAATATTTTTGTCCTTAAGAGGATTAATTTTTATATCTGCATATCTCAATTGTGACCCTATAGATTTATCGAATTTTGAATGGAAAGGGACATAGGATGGTCTTGACCTTCCAAGTTCTCCGGTGCTTTTCTCATTCTCTAGGCCCTTCTTTGGCTCAATGAATAGAGATGCTGACCAGCACCTACTAGACAATATTACTAAATTTGTAGCTGAAATCATCATGGAGCCAAAAGTCAGATTTGAAACTCCAGTTTCACTATTAAACAGCCACCTTGTGCCAAATGCTGTTGTCTCCTTGGTAAAATCTAGAGACTAAATGAGATCCTCTAACTGTTCTACTCTAATCCTGAGACAATTTTGGTGAGGAGTTTCACTCAAATGCAGAATGAAGTGCAACTGAATGATTTTTCAGGACAGCTTTCTTCAAAATTCACTATTACATTAAAACCCCAAAAGGCCTCTCACCTTTTCATAAAAACCATTTTCACTGTAAACTATTTACTTTCTAATGGTATTTAAAAATTATTGGCATGCATATAATAACAACATACCTCATCTAAATCCTTTGTTAGGATCAATCTGCTCTTCTAGCTAACTCTAATCAAGTTTGTGGTTGAGGCATACAGGAAGACCAATCACTTCACCACTTCAACAATTTATGCTCAGATATCTTGAGAAATTAACTTACTACAAAGACTATATAACTTTTCATTATCCTAAGAAGATGCAAAACTGTTAAATGATGAAATTAAAAAATTACTACTCACTTTTGAGTTTCAAAAAAAAAAATTAACTAAAGTGATATGGCTGTAATATTTTCTCATACCCCCAGTGCTTCCCCTCACCCAAGTTAAATGAACATTTTTAATAATATCAGTACATATTATATATTAGTAAACATTATCTTGACCACAAAGGCATCATGTAATATTAGATTGTGATTAAAAAAAAAAATCAACACATACAAATTTACTACAGCAGAACATCTTTTTCAGTTGATTGCCCAATATTACCCAAAGCAAGTCATTTAGTCTGACCAAATCTCTTTCCTTATCTATAAAATGGGGACAATAATGTCAGCATTACTTCCCTCTCATGATTGCTATAAAGTGAAAGGAAATAATGTAAGTTGCTATGAAAACCTTAAAAGTACTATATAAATGTGAATTGATCATTGTTAATAATGCTGGTATTACCAGATTAGAAGACAACATCAGTAATACAGATGAAGACAACATCAGTAATACAAATGTTACATAGTAAGTTTTTATGATGGATAAATTGTGGCTCTAAAACTTCATTTTGACCTATGTTATTTATTTCATTAAGCTTATTTTTCCTTACTCCTGAGCCATAAAACTATTCTCTTATCCTATAAGAATATAAGTGATACTTGCTGTGGTCTTTTCTCGCTCCTCACTGTTTTTCTTTTTCTTTGCTTGTGCCTAAAAAAATAGACAAATTTTAATGAACTATCCTATGAAACTTTCAAAAATAAGAATGAGATTTTTATCTAATAACCTGATATAACCAGAATCTCATAAAAATACTACTTCAAAAAGTTTTAATGTAATGTTCTCAAATAAAATTATATTTTAAATAAATTTAAGTCATACTGCTATATGAAGAAACATTAAAAAAACTTTAAGTTCCCAAAAAAGCATGAAGTATATATTAATTTTTTCACCTCCTTTGGAATCTGACAATGCCATATATATATATACATATATATATGTATAAATCTATATGAAAGTCATTTACGCATTTAAAGATGATTAACACAACAGTCATTTAAAAGTACTCCAATGCCCTAGTGTTGTTTTGATAAAGCCAGATCTTTGAACATTATAAAAGCAGAGTGGAAGTTCTCACAGGTCCTTTCCAGCAAGCTAGAAGGATTTGATCAAATTACATTTTTGACACCTAAAGTCCAGCCTAGCAAAATTTAACCACCAGGTGATAAATATTTTAATATCAAACAACCCAAACACCATAGACTCAAGGGATTGTACTTTGAAATTGTGTAAGGATTGACCTAGCAGACTACCTCTGAAATGTCATGTCCAGTATTGTTATAAACTTAATGATCAAGATAAAAAAATTCAAAACAAGGAGCGAAATCTCAAATAAAACCCTTCATTTTGCAAAGTGACGCCTTCTCCCAATGCATTAGTGAGAGACCTTCAGTGGGAGCAGCCACCTAATTATATTTGTTTACAAGAAAAAGAAAGATCTCATCAAATATTTTGTTAAAATCTTAGCAAAACAGCTCCTCAAAAAGGAAGTAAGACTAGTGTGGCATGCAATTATGTGATGTAAGATTTTGGCAGCTGAATTTATTTCTGATTACAGATTGCACTGACTTTCTTCCAAATGTCTAGACATTTCATGGCTATGTCCTGCCTGATCCAGCTCTGACTGGAGCTTCCATTCTAGTTTCCCCAGGTGCTTCTCCCTCATGTTCCCGCACCATTCTTAGACACCAAACCACGCTGGTCTCCTGCTAACTCTGGCTGGTCTCCTTTTCTGATCACATCCTTGTGTCTATCTTGTCAGGTTCTATCTCAGCACATCATACTATAGCTTCCGATGTCTTTCAAAATGGGTGAAATGCCTCAGGTTCAAACACAAATGCTAACACTTACAGCCAGGTGACTACAAACAAGTCTAAACTGAGACTGCTCTAACTGACTTCACAAAGCCTAATCTGTGGCTGCTATAACCCTTCCCTTTCCTCTTGATATGTAGGAAACATGTTTCCTAGATGCTCAAAGATCCCAATCTGTAGGTACAGGAGAGGTAACAGCTAACCTTTTGCTTTGCCAGCAAGTGCTGCTCTCTGACCCCCAGCAAGGGAGGAAAATGACTACATTTCAAACATGAAATTCTTCCTGTACTAAAGGCAGAAAATGCAAGGCTATTTTTAGAGCTGCTACTTACATCACATAATCCACCCTTCCTTCCCTTATTCCTAAAAGACCTGATACAAAATTGAAGATTTGTGGCATCTTGTGCCCTTGGTTGGCAGTAAAAGACAAAAAACAAAAACACAAACCTTTAATAAAATGTATTTGGGTGCATGTTTGTGCCAGAACATTTGCTTTTTTTTCTTTTTTCCTGGTGTGGAACCTGATTGACCACAAAGTCAATGATTTAGAAATAACTGCCACCAAAAATAGGGATTAAAATAGGCAAAAAACTTGATTATTTCCATTTTAAAGAAAAATACTATGAACACAGAGAAATAGCACTAAACAGGTCACTTAACCCAAGTTATATTTACCTCTCATATTTAAGATTGAATAATATTTTAAACTAATTACTTCATAGAGCTTTTGTGAGAAAATGCTTTATGAACCTTAAAATACTGTAACTACTACATAATTTATTGTCATCTCAAAGGCTAGATAAAAATCAAATTTGATCCAGGCTATTCTCCTGTTCAATTCTAGGCTTCAATCCACATGCTCTATGCCAATGGGTTAACTCAATTGGTTGCTCACCAAACCAAAGCAATTTTACCAATATATGCTCCTTACTTAATTTTTCCTGTATGTGTTGTTAAACTGATGACTTTTAAATGACTATAGTTTTCAGAGGCCCTGTAATATTCTTAAAACTTGATGAACTCAAGACAATGTCACCCACAAATGGCAACATAAGGAGAAACTCATCTATATGGAATCACCATTCTACTTGTATCTACCTTAATTCAATGTTAAAATTATTAGGAATATACCACCCAAAGGTCAAAAGAGGGTTCCATATAGATTTAAACACTCATAGTATCATTTCTGTGGTAGCAAAAAACTGAAAATAAGATAGATAAGCACTATCTGGGGAATGCCACAAGAATCAAGTTATATTTGGAATTCAGAGAAACAGGAAGATTAAAATGTACTAATCCTGACTGACTAAACCAACCTAAGTATATATAGATGACCATGATAATGAAAAGAAAATAACACTAAAATATATCTGTGAGAGAAAAATTATGTGATAATCAATTTTGATGGACTTGGCCCTTTTCAACAATGAGATGATTTAACCCAATTCCAATAGACACATACATCCAGAAAGGACTATAGTATAGTATTTTCATCTTTTTTGTTGTTTGCTTATTTTTTCTTTTTGATGTGATTTTCTTGTGCAGCATGATAAATGTAGAAATATGATTACCTGTTGTCTGGGGGAGGAGGTAGGGAGGGAGAGAAATATGGAACTCAAGGTATTACAAGGGTGAATGTTGAAAATTATTTTTGCATATATTTTGAAAAATAAAAAGCTGTTATTAAAAAATATTACATTCCCAGGAAGTGATTTATAATAAGACTTGTACAAACAAAAATATTCACAACAAATTTGAAAATGTGTCTAATGATTGCTGAAACAATCTAACAAATCATGCCATATGAATGTGGCCTAGTATATTCCCATAACATATAAAAAATGACAAACATGAAAAATTCTGAGATATCAGGGAAGACCTGTATGAAGTGATGAAAAATGGATAAAATCAAGTAAAAACAAGAAAAACAACAAAAAACAAACAAAAAAACCCCACAAGGGCTCCATCAATGTTAAAAAGAAAAAGTCGTCCAAAAGAGACAACAAAACACCAGTTAAAACATACTTGCTAAGGTCAGTACAATGTCAAAACTATATATTTTCCTTTTTTTTTTTTTAAATGGACACTTTTTCTGGGAACATACTTTGTAATTGTGTTTAGGTGGGGAGCTGAGAAACGATTTAACAAAACAATTTATCAATTTTTAAAAGTAGCTGTTTATGAAATTTAAAAAATGACCTTTTTGTACTACCTAGCTTTTTTTCTGTAACTCTCACCAGAGAAGGCTAAGAGGGTCAAAGAAAATTAAGAGATAGTTTATATTTTCATGCATTTCATAGGTTGCCATTTCTAAAGAATTTAATGGGTAAATTATCACACAAATTTAAGTGAGACATTTTGTTAAGTCTAATTATTTTAAGTTCTGAAAGTGCCAAGAAATACTTTTAACTAATCAGTGAAAGGCCTTAAGTCAACATTACTCTCATGATCAGAAAAGGCTAGATTGGTAGGGATTATTACTAAAAAAAATTCAGATGAATCAATAGGTCAGACATATTAGCACTCATAATGAACTTGAATAGAAAAAAAGTTAACCTAGAATAATATTACTCTATTTCCCCATGGTAACTATTCTAGCACTTGTTTTTTCAACTCCTCCTACTTCTATGCCCTTCAAATAGCTCAGAAACTCGAACATCTCCTCCCCCTTATTTTCTTATTTCACCAAAATTAATGTTAAATTAAGTACAGACTGTGATATTCTATCATTTTGGGGGAGCTGTTTTTATTTTGAGACAATTAGGGTTAAGTGACTTGCTCAGGACAGCTAGGAAGTATTAAGTGTCTGAGGTTGGCTTTGAACTCAAGGTCCTCCTGAATTCAGGGCTGATGCCATGATATTCTGTCATAAATAGAAAAGGAAATTTCTATTGTTAGTACTCAAAAACGATTTTAACTTGTATAACATTCTAACACCTAAAGCTACATATAGTAGTTAATGAAAAACAAATTGTGGTAGAGTTTACAAAAGAAAGAACACAAAACATTTGTTTTATGCTGCAAAAATGTCAAAATTTAGTATTAAAATGGTCATATAATGCCTTACTATTTTCAGTAAACTCTTTAGAACAAAGCAAGATGCAACTGTAAAAAGTATTCAATTTTAAAGTGAATTGATTTTATAGAAAAGATATTTTATCCTCTGAAGAAAATATATTTTAAGTGAACTTAATTTCAAATATATTTAAAGCTTCTGAGACAAGTTACATCAATTCAATCTAAACAATCATTTGCATTTATTGTTTAGAGTCTATCAAATATAGAATATTAATCTACTTTAGTACACTTAAATGCATATGCAAGATTTATACTCTATATTTCATGTCTTTCATATTATATCAGATAAGGAAGTTATTCAAATTTATCAAATGTTTACAAGCTTTATTCTTTGCTTATTTAGAATATAAAAAAATTGAATCATTCAAAAAACTGAAGAAAACATTCAATTTATATACTAACCTCTTCTATACAATCTGGTTCTGATAAAGATTCAGATGATACAGGTTTATCTTCAGAATTTATCTTCTTTCTTTTCTTGCTCAGACTTTTGATATCCTATGAATTATTCAACATATTATTTCTATTTTGATTGAAGATATATTAATGATATATTTCAATGATTCAATTTAACCATAACAACCATCTTTAAAATGTTATTTCCATTTCTATAAATGATAACTGAAACTTGGAGAGCCTATGTTTTATATGACCCTAAACTTTCACAGGAGTTATTAATTTAGTAACAAAGCATATTTTATTAAAACCAATAAAACAAACAAACAAAAAACCAATCTGCACTGCTCAGTTGCAGGTCTCTATTTTTTCACCACATTTATTTCCCTGTAACTTACTAAATTATATCTAATATGTATGTGTGTATTTAAAAATCAACCCACAAAACAACTGTATAATTAACTTTCACTCATATCCACCTCAGTGCCTCACTGAGGGTTACACATATAGCAGGTTAAAAAAAAAAATACTTGCTGGTCCTAATCTAATTTTTTTGTTGTTGTTGCAAACACTGTGCTTTATTAACAAAGCAAATACTTCAATGCAAGGCAAAACTAGGGAATCATCATTTATAATATAAAATTAATGTTCAAAAAAATGTTCTCAAATTGATTTAGTATATCTAAGTGTGTATTAACAGATTAATGACTTGAAAGAAAGGTAAAGATATTTTCAGAAAATCTTAATTAAAGCACTTCATTTCTCAGATATATAGAGAGAATGGAGTCAAATATATAAAACTACAAATCATGATAAATGATTGATAAATGGTCAAAGGATATGAACAGGCAGGTTTCAAAGAAATCAAAAGTATCTAATCATATGGAAAATGCTCTAAATCACCACTGATTAGAGAAAAACAAATTAAAACAACTTTGAGGTACCATCTCACATCCTTCAGATTGGCTAATATGACAAAAAATGAAAATGATAATGCTGGAAGGGTAATGGGAAAATTGAAGCACTAATACACTGTTGGTGGAGTCGTGAACTGATCCAATCACTCTGGAGAGTAATTTGGAATTATGCCCAAAGTGCTATAAAACTGGGCATACTCTTTGACCCAGCAATACCATTACTAGGTCTGTATTTCAAAGAGATTAAAATAAAAAAGGGAAAAGGACCTATTTGTACAAAAATATTTATATCGGCTCTTTTTGCGGTGACTAAGAACTGGAAATTGAGGGGATGCCCATCGATTGGTGAATGGCTGAACAAGTTGTGATATGTAAGTATAAAGGAATATTATTGTGACAAGCAGTAGGAGGCAGGATTTCAGAAAAATCTGGATTTACATGAACTGGTACAAAGTGAAATGAGCAGAACCAATAAAACATTGTACACAGTAATAGTAATATTGTATGATGTACAACTGTGAATGACTCAGCTATTCTTAGCAATACAAGAGGATGCATGATGAAAAATGCTATTTATGTTTAGACAAAGAATTGATATTGTCTGAATACAGCCTGAAGTGTACTATATTTTACTTTCTTTTTTTTCCCCTTAGAATTTTCTTATACAAAATGACTAACATAAAAATGTTTCACAGGTAAAACCTATATCAGACTACTAGGAGAGATGAAATTCAGAACTCAAAACTTTTAAAACACCTAATGTTAAATTTATTTGTACATGTAACTAAGGAAAAAAATCTTATTTTTAAATAATAAAAAGGGGGAAATGAGGGGAAATAGTAGGGCTATTCAAAAGTAGGATAGGCTGAACTAGTAGCTTTCTCTTGAAGGGCTTTTAGGAATCCATCTGATTATTTGTTGGGGGTGTTGTGGAAGGGATTCCTGTACAGCTAAGTAATTAGAATAGATAACCCTGATGTTTCTTCAAATTCTAAAATGCTATATAAATTATGACCAATTCCAAAATTAAGAAATTAAAATTAAAAGAAAAATCTGTGATATTATTACGTGAACTGGGGAAATGTAATTTGATGTAAATAAATCTATTTAAAAATAAGTTCTTCAGGATGCATCTATAGCAGAAAGCAAGGTTCAACTAGTTATCAAGGACTTGCTTTTAAATGACTTGATTCTATACTGAATATATTATCTTATGAAAATATACTCTCAAGTATATTTAATTCCAAATTTGTTATAATTAAAAGCTTCCGAGATAAGCTACAATGCTTGTTTAGATCATTTGGTCTGTTTAAAGTAGACTTCATCGAAATAGAATTAAAAGTTCCAAAAAGGGGTATGCATTTACTGTACATTTTCTAACTAAAATTGATAAATGTGATAGATTCTTAAGTCATCCAAAAGCATTTAACATACAAATATTAACATTTTAAAAATATTTAAAATCTTTTGAATTTTACCTTTTCTCTCTCATGCTCATCTTTAGACTTCTTTTTTTTCTTAATGCTGTCCTAAAGAAAGTAAAAATATCAATTTTAAATGTAGTAATTATAGTTAAGGATATATATAGATAGATATGTAACTGATGTGATTGATAAAATACAAACACTAGGTTCATTATATTGAAAATAGAAAAATTATGGAAATAAATTTTATATAGAAATTTCTTCCTAATCAAGTTAGCTCTAATACTATTTTCTGTTCTTCAAATGTCATTTTCCCCCTAGTAAATTACATTTAAAATGGATGATTTGCTTTAATGAATATCACAAATTATCTTTGTTTTTCAAATGGGAAAGCATTGTTAAATCCAAAGCCCACAATGCCCAGGCTACTTATGCCTAGTTATTATCAAGAAAGCTGAGACCTAATTCCATTTCTTTACTTCAGTCATTACAACTGCTCAACCTTGGGCAATTCTATCAAATGGGAAAAACCTGAGAATTATCTGTTAGGCAGTTATTTTCCACCTATACCTTATATGGAATCTTTCCTGCTAAAAATAAATCTTCTGACTTGCTACATATACAAATGGCAACATGTAACAACTAAAACATGCTATCGTCTTTTGTTTTTTCCTGTCTCTAATAATAAATGAAAGTTAATTGGATTTGTTAAATCTCTTTGCAGTCTCACATCCATCCCTTCTTTCCTATTCCCATTACCTATCATTCAAGGTCAAGCTTTCCTGGATTATTGCAAAATCTTCCTAAATAGTATTCCAACATCTAGTCTGATCCTCCTCCAATCCACCCCTAACATCACTGCCAGTTCAATTTTTTAAATGTACAGATCTGATTTTGTCAGTCTTCTGCTCAAAGCATGATGAAGACCTTGAAGATCACTTGGTTGCTGGGAATACTTAGCATGGTAAAAATGGTGGCGTGTGTGTGTATGGATGAAACATAATGGCTCTCTTCAATATTTTAAGAGCTGTTATGTGGAACCTGAGTGGTCAAAATGGGCAAAACTGGAGTAGTAAATAAGTGCAAGTCACCAAGAAAGCAATCTATAAGTGATGTCTGAAAAAACTTCCTCAAACCCAGTCATCCAATGATGAGTGGGCTACCTCCAGAGACGAGGAATTCCCCTTCCTTGTTGGTTATCAAGTGGAGGCTGAAAGACCATTCACTGGATTTTAGAGTAGAAATTCCTTTTGTGGGTGAGTTGGATCCAATGGCTGGTGAGCTATCATCCTCTCTCTCAAATTCTGTGGATCTTCTTTTCCATGGGCCTAACAATTTTTTTTTTATATAAAGCTTTTCAGTTTGTCTCTATTTTATATTATAGCTATTTCTATTTGTATTGTTTCTCACGATTAGATTTTTAAGTTCCATGACAAGGACTACCTTATTTCTACCTCTTCCAAAGCCTACCACAGGGTAACACATACTGTATTCCTGTTGGATGAGGCTTCCTCTCCCCCCAACATGAGAGGTCACAGCTGTTCACCTTTCAACTTTGCTCATAGAGAGTCTGCCACTTGGGATTCTTCCGGAGACTGAATGCTCCAATATTTTTGCTTATCTCCCCATCTCTGTAGTTTTACTTTCAGTCTGTTCATTATATAGTACCATCTGTTTTCATTGCAGACCCCTTCCTATTACCCAGCCACCTTTTCTGAAATGTGTGCACACATCCATGCCACATTTAGCAAAACTATGCCCCACAGGCTTGACAGTAGTGCCAAGATCTGCCAGAAGGAGTGTTCTCAATGATTTTCACATTGCGCGCGCCTGAAGCTCTGGTGTGTCATCTCTTCACTCCTGGACAATAACTTTCAGTGGGCAATGGAAGTTTTTTTAAAGGACTGGACAGTGGAGAAATGATATTTCCTTAACTTGAAAAGGAACATGATCAAAGGAATATGGCTCTTATAAGACACCTGTTACAAAATTAATAACCAGTAGAGGGAAGATTCAGGTATTTATAACTCAAGTGTTAGAAGTTAAAGCTAATTCAAGAATTAGAAACCGAGATAAAAATCTAACATGTTATAATGTACATTATTACTGCAGCAGAGGGGCAATGCTCCCATGTCTAGCTCTTTCCTAAGAAGAATGCATTTCTTCTTTTGAAGCAAAGGCTCTGAGTCTGGGTGGCCACGCTGTTCCAAAATGTTACTGATAGATTTTTTGGAATACAGTCCCAGACACTTGAAATAGGATAAACATTGTTTGGAAGGTGCTTGTGTAGGACAGAATATATTAAAAAAAAATCTTTGTAAAAGTCAAGCTAAATAAATAAGCAATTATTACGAGTTTCTACATGTAAAGCATTTAAAAAGAGAAGTTCTAGCCTCTAATTACAAACGCCAAAAGAACTGCCATCCCAATTCTGTGTTACCTTACTATCTGATTCAGATTCTGATATGGAGCATTCTGAAGATCTATGTGAACGATATTTCTTTTTTCTTCTTTTTTTCCCTTGTTTCTTATCCTATACAAAATATTTAAGAAAAAAAATGGGTTTCTACATCATTAAACTCTCCTAATATAATTTTTGCATTTTATTTCTTACCTTAATCAATTAATGAAAAGGATTAAAAAGGGATTAGTTGCCTTAGATAATTGCCAATTAGTGATCCACAAAGACTTTATTGAATCTGTTACAATTTACAATCCAATTCAACAAACAAATATTAAATGCCTACCATAATCAAATGAGGGAGACAGGTATGGCAGATATTAGACTAGTCCTGGAATCACGATGACCTAGATTCAAATACTATTTCTAACATGTATTAAATATGTGACCACAGGCAATCCATTTGACTGTGTTCTAGGAAACTCTCTGAAAGAACAGGAGTTAGGGCAGCTAGGTGGCACAGTGGATACAGCATCAGACCCGAGTTCAAATCTGACCTCAGACATGTAACACTTCCTGGCTGTGTGACCCTGGGCAAATCACTTAACCCCAATTGCATCAGCAAAAAAACAAGCAAATAACAACAAAACAGGAGTTACTAATCTGCACTGATAAGAGGTGGCCTACAGAGAGTTCTATACAAAAGGGCTCACTGATTAGAACTGCCTGAATATGCATGGCTCCAAGCTAGGTTCTGGAAATACTAAGACAAAAACAGTAAGCCTCTAATCTCAAAGGGTTTATATTCTACCAGTGAAGGCAGGAGGGGAGGGAGATTGAGTCTACAAAAAGAGTGGTGATATACGATATACTACACACACACACACACACACACACACACACACACTACAAAGTAAGGGATATAGAGAGAAAACAAAGTTCCAGCAAAATGTGGGGAGAACACTAACTTGGAGGATTCAGAAAGGCTTCTTTAAGGCAAAGAAAAGGTGTGCACTTCAGGCACTGTGTGTGAATGCTTTGAATTTATATAATGGGGAGTCCAAGTTCACCAGGATGTAGCCTATGAACAAAAGTAGTGACTGAGTATTTCTGAATAGAGAAGGAATAAGTTATCCCTGTACTTAGCAAGATTATTTTGGTAGCTGAGTCAAGGAAATAGAAAGGAGAGTGTGGAGGCCAGAAGATCAATCTAGCATTATCATAGCAGTCAATGCCAGAGGTGAGGAGCATTTGAACTCAAGTAATGGCCACAAGAGTAGAGAGTTGGGATGGATCCAAGAGATGTTGAGAAGAGAGGATCAAAGTCTTGGACAATTACTGGTTCCTGTAGTGTAGGGGAAAGGTTCATCATAGAACTAGCTTGCTGTTTGATCTTGAGTTAAGTCACAACCACAAGCCTCAATCTCCTTAAAATGTGGTGACTGAATTGCTCTTTAAAGTTCTATTTAGTTCTTAACATTCTAGGATGCTATGAATTGCTTGTTGATATTCCCTTTTTTATTGACTTGTGGATGAACACAGTATTTCACAAAAGGAGCAAAAAAATATGAAAATAACGTTCCAGTTTAAATATTAGTTCTTAACTAATCTATACCAAAGCTTCTCCATCACATGAGCAAGACTAATCAAAATCTTATTGCATATTAAAAAAAAAGGTTAACTAAAACCTTTGAATAAAACTTTTCTAATGGTCTACAACATAATGAATTTTCTCAATGGGTCTTGATCCAGTGTAGTAAACATTTAAAAACAGGTTTAGAACACCATATGTCATGCAGTATATTAAAAACAACAATTCACTCTTACCTCATCTTCTGAATCTGAAGAACTGCTGGAAGAATCAGAGCTTGATGAAGAAGAGGATGAAGACTTGACCAAACACAAAACAATTAAAGCTTGTGAGATGCAGAATTTGTTCACTTCATTGTGCCTCATCAAATTATTCCAAAAAATTGATAAATTTATCATGTAAGGTAATAAAAGCTCATGTTCTTAAGAATCATTGAGGTTTTTTTTTTTTAAGTCAAGATTTCCTCTCCCCCAGCTGTTTAAATGTTACATCTTTAAAGAAAACTCAATTTTAAGACAAATTAAGGCAAATACTAATCAATTATTCTGCTTTAACATTAATGAAGGAGCCCCATATTTATGGAAGGTCAGCATCTTTTTTATCACAGACACTATTCCTAATTTATATAATCAGCTTCTGCCCAGTTATTTAATCTGAGACATATTATTAATAAAACAAATCATCCTTACTTTTCAGAGCCTTAATCCATTTACATTTGGCAAAAAGAAAAAAAAAAAAGGAAAACGTTGCTCACCCTACCAGATTTCTTCTTTTCCTTTTTCTTTCTCTAAAAAGAAATAAATGTGTCAGGTTGTGATTAAATTCTTCAAATAAGAAGTCCAAATAATAAGATGATCTCAGTTCCTAAATGCTTTGTCAGCAGTAGGTAAAATATTAAGAAAATTTAGATATATTTTATAATTTGTTAATCAAGAAACATTGAGGTGGCTACTAATGTGCCAACTACGGGGATACAAACACAAAATTAAAACAATCACTTGCCCCTGAGGAACCGAGAGCCAGTATATTAACAATAAAATCATCAAAAGGAGTATTACCTCTCTTTTCTTTGACGAACTCTCGCTTCCACTCAACAATTTCTCTCTGTGCTTCTCCAGTTCCTTTTTCCAGTTCTGGGGGGGAGAAAAAAAAAAAGTTAACATCATATTACAAACAATTCCCCTTTTATAAAAATGACTCAGAGAGTGAATATGATGGGTAGTTCAATAAATATTTACTCAAAGAATACTTTTTATGAGCTGCTCTCAGAACCTAACTATGCTTTTTTATACCACTGTTTATGAGGAGATGCCTTCTATGTTCCAAACAAATGACTTAAAAACTTTTAGAAAGCAACCTATTCATTGGTGACTGACTCAATTTGTAATTATCCCATTACCAAACAAATGGTGGGGCTACACTTCTGTAGGCAATTAAATGATTTCTTTATCTATAATGACAGATAATCTAGGCATCTTGTCTAACAAACTAATTTTCAGTTAGAAATCGAAACACTGACTCAATTCAGTCTCTGTGACTGTTCAGTCACTTTTCATCTTCTCTATATGGTATTTTCCCATGAGGGATGAACTTTTTCATGTATCCTTCCCCTGAAGAAAGCTATCACATCATGAAGACAAGCATGTGTCATCAATATTCTTAATTCAGCTACACTGAATATAGCGTTCTGGTACTTATTCTGCATCAGCTCATAATTTCTCCCATAATTCTTAATATCTGTCACTTTTAGTGCACAACAGTTAACTGCACTCATGCTTTATTAAGCCAATTCCCAATCAATGACCACCTACTTATTTTTAGTCTTTTACTACCACAAAAAAATGCAATAAACATTCTAGTAATATGGATCATTTATTTATGTTCTCAACTTCCTTAAGGTATATATCTAACAGGGGAATCAGCGGATTAAGGGGTCAGATGATGAAACATCTTAGAAGATGAAACAGATTAATCATTTTTTTCCATATAATTCATAATTGTTTATCAGAATGGCTGAATTACAAATTTAGCCAACCTAGTTTCGTTGAAGTTCATGAAATCTTAATTGTTTTATTTTGCATTTATTTTAATTATCAGTGATTTGGAACAACTTTAAATATGGTTACTGAAAATTTGCAATTTTTGTTTTTTGAAAACTATTTTCATCATTTGAACATTGTTCTAAAATGGTATTTACCATTCTAAATCTCTCTCTCCCCTTTTTGATTACTCCTTTCTCCAAGGGGTTAAAAAGAAACCCCTTTTTATTTTGGAGACTATGACCTTTTATACTTGGTCATACATGCATTTGGATATGGTCTAAAAACCTAAGGTTCAAAGTGCTTCTCAGTTTTCTGTCAAATGGGAAGACTTTCTTCCAAAAATTTCATTTTTTTGAGCTTTAGTGGGCTACTGTATCCAATTACTTCTTGTCTATTTACTTCACTTGTCCCATTGATTTACTTTCCTGTACTTTAACCAGTACCAAATAGTTTTTGCAGTTATTGTTTTTAAAACACAATGTTATCTACTAATGCTACCTAAGCTCATTCTTACCTTTTTTTCCCATTATTTTCTTGCTGAGATTCTAGACTGGGGTTCTTAACCTGGAGTGTGCAAACTTATTTTTAAAATAGGTTTTTGGAACTATTTCAATGCAAATGACTTCCTTTGTAATCCTATTAATTTTATTTTATGCGTTTAAACATTTTAAAATAGGTCCACAAGTTTCACCAAGGTTAAGACAAAAAAGTTAAGAATCACTGTTCTAGACCTTTTACTCCTCAAATTAATTTTACTATTTTGTCTAGTTATGTTAATTTGAAATCTTTAAATTAATTTTTAAAGTTTTACTGTCATTTTTTAATTATATTGGCATAGCCAATCATGTGTATTATACTATTTCTTCAATTATTTTCACTTTTTTTTGTTCCCCCTGTAAGGTGTTTTATAGATAGCTTTATATAAGTCCTGAGTGAATACAGATATTTACCAGATATTTTAAGCCCCCCCCCCCCATGAGAGAGCTCTTATTCTTTTTAGTTTGATTTTGTCACTATTTGAGGGGCAAAATACATTTTTCTTTTGACATAATTATTTTCTCTACAGTCTTTTTTTGTTTAAGATTCGAAATACTGTTTATCAGCCCATTGTAGAATTTTAGTAATTTTAAAGTAGATAGAATACTGAATTCAAGGTTGATGTCAGACACTTATTAGCTGTGTGATTCTGGGCAAGTCACTTCACCCTGATTTGCCTCAGTTTTCTCATGTATAAAATGAGCAGGAGAAGAAAATGGCAAACTAACTCCAGTATCTTTACCAAGAAAACCCCAAATAGGGTTACAAAGATCTGGACAAACTGAAAAATGACTGAACAATTAAAAACAATAAGGCGTTTTACTAGTTTGATATTTGAGCTTTTTTTAGTTTTGTGGGAAAGTGGGTAAATATTTTAAGGGATATATAAGGGATATATATCCAAAGATCAAATAACCCTTCCTTTTATAAAATGTCCTAAGCACTTACTATTCTAATGATTACATGGCAGTATAAGTTGACAAGAGTAAGTTTGGAAAGTCCAGACTACTTAGTTACATTTCAGTTACCAAGAAGACAGAGTGTGAAATACTTAAGTTTACTATATAATATAGATAATGCTGTTATAGAAAGGTGAACTTAAAAACCTTAAGTAAAAATTTAAAATGGAACACATTTTATTTAAAGGCTTTTTAAAGCAAAAAAGGCCTCTATGTAAAAAAGGACATTGCTCACCAACCTCATTCATTTTTTCTTCAAATTCTGCCAATGCCTTGGAGCCTTTCTTTTTCTTTTCTAGCTGTTCTTTCACTTCTTCCCTTAAAAAACAGAACATAAATTTATACTCAGAGACAATAATAGCCACAAATGTCAAGAGATCAAGAGAAATAGTTTTCAAAAATAAGTCCCCTCAAAAAAATGATTATGTAATCATTTTCCTAATTTGAATATTATTTTCATTAATGCTAAGGATGGAGAAAGTCCATGAAATATAAAAAACACAGGAAAGTTTCAGCAATGAATTCTGCTCAATAACTTTCCCACAAATCTTTACTGTTTATTATACACTGAACAAATTTCTTTTCTAACATTCTTTTAAGCCATCAATTAGAAGTATCAATAACCATCTCATCCTAAATACTCCTGAGAAAAAAACTTAATCTTTTTCCATATCATTTGTATTTACTAAATGTACTTACCAAAATATCTATCTACTGACAAATCATTTCCTCATCTCAAATTTCAAACATGAAATACAATATTTTCCCCTTAACTCCCCCAGTGAGTTGTCAATTATAACAGCCCTCCAATGGGGAGTAAGCTTCATTTAAAATAAAATTAAACATTATAGATATATTTCAACTATTACATCTTCAGAGGTCCTGCTCTGAATGTCTTATGCCTGATGTCACCTTGTGGAATACTGACAAGGAAAAATAAACTAAAATTCTTTCTGTTAGTGAACAGTACATTAACATTCTCCAATTTTAAAACAGGTGTACTGAATCAAACAGCTGTTTCAAATAATGAGTTCTTATTCTCTAATCTAAAAAGAGAGCAGAAGATTATTATCTTAACATTTGACTAAGCTATAAATGATCAAGACTATTCAAAAACATTTTTGAAAGAAAGAGGAACCTATTTTCGGAGATTTATTGTTTCTTAATGTAATAATTTACTGTATGTGGTATATGAACCTACCTGATTTGATGTTAGCAGAGGGGAAGGCTGTAGCCACTAATACTTAACAATTAACAAAATAAGTCTTAAGTATTTTTGGGGGCAAACAAATAAGGTTTTTAAAAACAATGTAGTAAATAAATGAATAATTATTATAATTACCATGTGGGCCTTGGCCGATTGAGATAATCCTGTATTGTTGGCCCTGCAGATTGAGCAGGACCTCGAGATCTGGCCATGGCTATTGGATTCATATAAGCCTTGAAAAGGGGAGGAAAAAAAGAAAGAAATTAAACCAAAATGATGATCTTTTAAAAAACTCCTCTGCTTTCTTTTACACAGTACAAAAATTGAGCTAAAAAGGAAAGTCAAGAGTCGGAGTCAAGAGTCATTGTAAAAAGTTGCAATCATCAACTAAAATTTTCCCCTCTATTTTGAAAGGAAAAAAAAAAAAAAAAAAAAAAAGGCAACTTCCTGAATGTCTCAAATGTCTGTAATAGAAATTTTCCTCAATCCAAGTCATTCATTCTTTAGTATTGGGTAGTACAATACCATACTTTATTATTCAGAATGATCACCCTGATCACATGATATGCTCAAAAGATTAAATTATAGTACACTTATAAGAAGGAAAATACACTACTACATTTTAGAAATATTTTCAAGAAGAATTTAAGGAAAACAAAAAGCTTTTCTTGCTAGGTTCCTAAATGTAAATATGTTGTTTTATTTAAATTATTTATGTGACGTAAAGTTCTTCTGGTTCAATCTCAGTCTTCTGGTCCTCATATTCAATTTACTCATATTATACAGAAAGTTGGCAAAATCGACACGACCACATTAATAATGCCAACATATTCTTGGCTAACAAACGTCTTTGGTATAAGAAAAAATATTCTTAAACTTAACTGAAAAGGTTTAGACCTAAATGCCTAATACAGAAAAAGGAAAATATGCTACAACTGTTTATAAAAGTAACATTCTAGTTGTTACAAATCCTTTTTAAAAATTACCTTTTCTTATAATGTTGCAAACTTTGAATTACTCACTTCCAGATTTCTTTGGTAGTGAGCAACACTACCACTATCAATAATTAAAGATGATAAATAAATCTTTTGGAAATAATTTCTCACTTGAGCTAGAAGTGGTAAAACCACTTCAGTTTAGAGTACATAGGACCTTACATTTATTACATTATATTATTTAGTCCTACCCCAAAATTTTAGAGGAAAACTGATGCCTAGTCAGGTAAATGACTTGCCCAAAGTTAGTGCCAGGACCAGGACTAGAGATTCCAAGTCTCCCAACTCATGTGCCAGTAGTTCCAGAACATGGCTAATGACTCACATGCAGAATGTCATTCAGAACTGGGGGATTTATGAGGAACTGGTGCTGATAATTTAAGCATTGGGTCAGATTGACTAGAAGCATAAATTTAGATATTTCATTTTTTGCTGTTGTGTGCTTATAAATTATATTCATTTTCCTTTGTTGAGAATTCTAATCTGTGTAATGTGAAAAATGGCAGCAATCAGAAGGCTGTTAATGCTCAACTGCTGTCTTTAATTACTAACATTGACAATAATGATATATTGCTATATTATACCTTATAAGCAGCTTATGTTTGCAAATTGCCCAAGTTGCCTTATAATTATAAGATGATAGTTTACTAACATTTCTCTTTATTCTTTTTGGTTTCTATGTCATATTATTTTTATATCTCTCCAGTACCTACTTTAGACAAAACAGTTAAAAATCTACATTACAATGAACAATTGACTAGTAAAGTTAGTAATAGGTAGCTCAAAAGTACAACCATTCGGGTTATCAACCTAATACTTCCACAAGGAGGCATGAAATTCTACATACTATCAAGGGGAAGGCAGGATTTTGCTGTGGTTAAAAAATCCCCCCTCTTCAGTCAACCTGATGAGGAGCATTTCTGATGTTGGGTAGGTCTTGCTAGACCTTGTGCTTAGCTGACATGGTTTTTAAGAACCTAAAGGATACTCTATATCTAGATGAGGCACAGATTACTCCTACAGAACTCCCAGGGAAAAGTATGCCCAACATATTTTTATTGACATCTATTTTGCATTTAGCTTTCAGCTCAACAAGGAAGCTTTTTTTTTCTTTTGATCTATACTTTAAAGAGGTTTTTCCCTATGTATACATATATTCGATTTGTCAAGTATTTTAACATAATTAACATGTACTGGATATCCTGCCATCTAGGGGAGAAAAATTTGTAACAAAGCTTTGTAAGGGTTAATGTTGAAGAATTACCCATACATATGTTTTGCAAATAAAAAATAAATAATTAAAAAAAAATAAAGAGGTTTTTCTCCCTATTAGTCTGAGAGACGATGGTATTTATTTCCAATAAAGGAGAGCAAAGAAATTGTCCAGTTTCCAGAAAGTAGATAATTCCAAAGAACATTATGGTGACTCTATTAAGTATTGTAAATTTCCAAATCAGACCCAGAACTGAAACATACTGAAACAAATACTGAAACAAAACTATAACACAAGCCAAAAGGAAACAAATAATTTTTAGATTACCTGTGCTCTTGTATTTTTCCATTAGCATAGTTCACTTACCTGAAGTAAAACTCCATGTTCACATGCCAAAAGGAAATATAAATGACTTTTCAATTATCTGTGCCTCTGTATTTTTCCGTTAGTATAACTAATAGAAAATTAACTTGAAGCAAAAGATAGCAAATGAAGGAGGAATTACTGAATAGGTACTTAGGAAAAATGGAAGTAAGCGGTATGTGCTATTTGACTGTTGACTGGAGATGGAACCCTGTCTTAGAAGGAACACTAATTGTTTATAAAGAACACAAAGGGCATCTCAGAAAGCAACTGTTACTAAATGTAGCTTCTGTGAATTACTGCGACCTGTTAATCCTAAACAAATTCACCAACATGAAACAGCTATTACAAAAATTGCCTGCATTAGCAACAGTGGAAAGGTATCCACCAGAACCATTTGTACTGCTTTTAAATCCATTTTAGAAAATGAAGCAATAGAACTGCTTTTAAGTCCATTTTAGAAAGGTGATTTTGAAGTCTACATTAGCAGTTAAGTTCTGCACCTGCACCGGCCCGGGGACGAGGACAAGCGCGTTCTAGACATGGCTGAGTGACCTTGGCACAGGGCTGCTGCCAGAATAGCGGTATGACACGGCACCGAGAGCTGGAAGAGACTCTGGGGGTGCCGGACCAGGGCCAGGGAGGCCGGTTCAGACTCTACTTGGGGTCCCCGTTCGCTGGGTGACCACAGTAAGGGGAGCCTCGGAGTCTTTAATCGGACTGCCCGGAGCTACGCTGTAAGGGGGTGAGCTTTGGGCTAATACTGATTTCTTCAATCTCCCAAGCCGACGCTCCGGCCAACACAGCAAATCTCTCCGGGCTCCCGTTTCCTTAGCTACCAACTAGCCCTCGGGGACCTTACAGCTGGTTTCCAATTTCACATTAGAACACAAAACCTCACCAGTAGCCCGAGCAGGGGGCGCGGGAGCCCGCAGAAGCAGGGCTGAGGGTCTCGTCCCCCCCATCCCCAGCAGACACCGGCTCCCCAACTTCGAGGCTCGGTCCTTCAACCTTTGGGATTAGCCTTTGGGCGGGGGGGGGGGGGGGGGGGGGGGGGGCTGGGGGCTTTAAAACGAAAAAATAAAACTCACGGGATTGCAAAGGAAGCCAATTACAGGAAAATCGTTTTAAGAGAGGCCGAGGCTGCCCAAGGGCCCGGCGACCCCTCCCCTCCTCCGAGAACCTGAACTTAACAAAGGTCTTCCACAGCCGGCCCCAACCGGGCAGCGAGCACAAAGCACGGGCGGGCCTCGCTGCCCGCCAGGGACGTAGACCAGCCCCTGGCCCTAGATAGACCCAGGAACCCTCACTTAGTGCCGGGTGCCGGGCGTGCAAGCGCCCCCAGTCAGGCAGCCCTGACTCTCCCGCCGCTTCGGCTTCAACGGAGGGAGGGGGAGGGGGCCCGGAGAGAGAAATGGAGGGGGAGGGGAGCGGAGCGGGGCAGCAGGCTCAGCCGGCTGGCGCGGTGGCGCCTGCTCCCCGGGGCCTAGGAAGCGCTTTCGAATTCACTCCCGACCCCAGGTCCAGAGCGAGGCCACGCCGCGAGGGGGCGGCGGGCGCTGGGTAACGCGAGGCCCGAGGGCCCCCGGGGAAGCGGGCCGAACCGGATTCGGGGAGGCCCCGGGATCGGAGGGCCGCGCGGCTGTTGAGGGAGCTGGGCCGCTGGGGCGGAAGCCTCCCCCTTCCCGCTGGCGCGGGACACTTACCACCCGGTTATCCCTCTTGCCCATGGTGCCCAGCGGCTGCCCGCGCTGCTGCTGCTTGACCGAAATAACTGAGGGGCGAGGGGGATCGGGCGGCTCCGAAGGCAGCGGCGGCGGCTCCTCCTCCTTTTCTAGCCGAGCTCCCGCAGCGAGAGACGCTGCGCAGTGTCTAGGAGGCGGCTCCCGCCGACACAGCGCCCCCTGCGGCCCGGCGGGAAGTGGGCCCCCGCTCCCGCCTTCTGCGCCTGCGCCTTGACTTCTTCCCCCGTTGTGCTGCCCCAACCTCCTCCCCTTGATGCTCTGCTAGAGAGACTGGCTCTCCTCCCTCCCTTCCTTCCCCTCTAATCCCATTCTCTTTTTCACTTTCTTCTCTCCTTCCTTCCTTCCTTCCTTCCTTCCTTCCTTCCTTCCTTCCTTCCTAACATACG
>JAJPUD010000656.1:396038-413652 GCA_023553655.1 Myrmecobius fasciatus
TCTCTCTCTCTCCCTCCCATCCTCCTTCCTTCCTTCCTCTCCCTTCTCCCTCCCTCCCTTTTTTTCTCCCTTCTCTTCCTCCTTCCCTCCATCCATTCATATATCCTTTCTCCCTCCCTCCTTCCTTTTTTCCCCTTTCCTTCCTTCCTCCCTCCCTCCCTTTCTCTCTCTCTCCCTCCCATCCTCCTTCCTTCCTTTATTCAATTCAATCATCTGATGCTTGAGCATTTATTAAATGAAATAGAGAAAGAGTCAGAAATCAAGCAGCATTTTAAGAAGGTGTCTTAAACTCTGGCTCTCATTTGATTGCCCAACTTTGGGTTCCAGACCAAGCCCTGCTTGGGCACTGTTTGTCTCTTTTTTTGGCTCAAAGTGAATGCAAACAGCAATTATATCTGTTTTGACTAGAAACCCAGAGAGTCTTTCCCCACAGATAGATTTTTTTTTTTTGACTAGGTAAAAGAGGCCACTCTCTGCCTCAGTTATCTATCACCTAACCTTAGTTGAATGCGTGTTGCCTCAAACTGAGACCTGGGAAAGAAATCAATCAGAATGGTGTTCCTGGCATGGGGGCAAAGGAGATGAGAGATGAGGAAATCTGCTTAATATTTTCAGTCATGTTTAACTCTTTGTGACCCCATTTTGGGGTTTCCTTGGCAGAGATTTGTCATTTTCTTCTCCAGATCATTTTGCAAATGAATAAACTAAGGTCAAGAGAATTAAATAACTTGCAGAGTCACATATTTAGTCTGTCTCAACCCAAGTTTGAATTCAGATCTTTCTAATTCTGGATCCAGAGCTCTATCCATTGAACAACCTAGCTGTGCTAAGAAGGCTCATGGGCTTTGAAAATGGAAGAAACCTCAAATCAGTTCTTTCATTTTAGAAGTGGCAGTAACTTGAATGATGTCACTCTAGATTGGATTATGGGTTATATAAATTTAGGATTGGAGGAGACTTTAGAGATGAGCCCAACCTTCACATCATTTTACACAAGTCATGTCAAAGCTTTAGGTTTCACATGGACTCATTTATAAAATAATGGGGTTGGTCTGGATTAGAGATTCTTAACTTTTCTGGGGGGTCTGAACTCCTGGTAAAATCTTTCAGAATAATGTTTTTAATTGCATGAGCAAAAATATATAGGATTACAAAGAAAACCAATTATATTGAAATGTAACTATCGATTTATCTATATCCAGATGTCTAATATGTCTCTTTTCTGAAATCTGTAGCTGTTAACCTAAGAACCCCTGGACCCTTGGGTCTTTCCCAGAGCTAAATCTGATGCACACTTTTATTTTTCCTTAATTACAGACATTTATTTCTCAATCAATCAGTCCACAAACATTTACTAAGCACTCTTCTGGGTGTCTCAGAGACAAAATTGAAAAAGTCCCTGACTTAATGGGACTTCTATTCTATTTTTAAATTTTTTTAAATTTTTTTAATTTTATTTTATTTGCATAACATATGTGTGGGTAATTCTTCAACAATAACCCTTACATAGCTTTCCGTTACAAATTTTCCCCCCAACTCCCCACCCCTCCCCTAGATGGCAGGATATCCACTACATGTTAATTATGTTAAAATATTGGCAAATCGAATATATGTATACATATTTCCAAACTTATCATTGTTGTGCAAGAAAAATCTTATCTACACAAACGATATATCAGATAAAGGAAACACAATGTAAGCAAACATCAATCAAGGAGTATGAGAATGTTATGTTGTGGTCCACATTTCACATCCCTCTCTCTGGATGTATATGGCTTCCTTCAGTGAACAATTGGAGGTGGTTTGAAACATATCATTGTTGAAGAGAGCCATGTCCATCAGAATTAATCGTCATATAGTACTGTTGTTGCCGTGTATAATGATCTCCTGGTTCTGCTCATTTCACTCAGCATCAGTTCATGTAAGTCTCTCCAGGCCTCTCTGAAATCATCTTGCTGGTCATTTCTTACAGAACAATAATATTCCATAACATTCATATACCATAATTTATTCAGCCATTCTCCAATTGAAGGGCATCTATTCAATTTCCAGTTTCTAGCCACTACAAAAAGGGCTGCCACAAACATTCTTGCACATGTGGGGCCTTTTCCTTCCTTTATGATTTCTTTGGGATATAAGCCCAATAGAAATGCTGCTGGGTCAAAGGGTATGCACAGTTTGATAACTTTTTGAGCATAGCTCCAAATTGTTCTCCAGAATGGCTGTATCCATTCACAGCTCCACCAACAATGCATCAGTGTCCCAGCCCTCCCACAACCCCTCCAACATTCATCATTAACTTTTCCTGTCATTTTAGCCAATCTGACAGGTGTGAAGTGGTACCTCAGGGTTGTCTTGATTTGCATTTCTCTGATCAACAGTGATTTGGAGCACCTTTTCATATGACTATAAATAGTTTTAATTTCATCCTCTGAAAATTGTCTGTTCATATCCTTTGACCATTTATTGATTGGAGAATGGCTTGAATTTTTATAAATATGAGACAATTCTCTATATATTTTAGAGATGAGACCTTTATCAGAACCCTTGAATGTAAAGATGATTTGGGACTTCTATTCTAATGGGGGAGACAGTATACACATATGTAGATATATAAGAATACTCCTCAGAGTCCGACCGATGTTTTAAAGGGTCTCAATTGGCAGCTATGTAGAGGATGGATCAGAAAGAGGAAAAAAAATAAGGCAGAGAGACAAATTAAAAGAGGTTTTTACAATAGTCTAGGTAAGAGGTGGCAAGATGATGGTGACCTGTATGTACACACATATGTTTATATTGCTAAGCACTAAGCCTGGCGCATGTAAGAGCTTATGGACTGAATGCCCCCTAATGGGCAGTGGGAATACCATGGCCTTTGGGAAAGCCAGTGGCTGGGCACTCTGTACCCCATGAGAAGCCATTTGACTGGTTAAAAATAATGCCACCTGCTGGCCAAATTGTATACAGTCTTGCTGGCTAATTAATTGGAAAGCTAGCCTGCTTTCTCTAGCTTGTAAAAAGGCAGGAAATAGCCGGCTTGAAGATGGATATCACATTCTTAAATCTAGGCAAAAATCAGCAAAACAACTCAAGCTCCAATTTGTAGCATTTTTAGATTTCTGAGGTAATGTAGATGCTCACATTGAAAATTTAACAATTGGCTCTCATTGGTAGAAGCTGATTTCAGCACACCCTTGCTTATATGTTTGCTATTTCCCTTATTAGAATTAGAATGTATATGTGTGTGTATACATATATACATATACATATATGCAATGTTGTTATTAAATATTTAACAAAAGGATTTCAAAAAAAGGTGTTATATAAACTTTTTAGTTTAATCTGCATTTATTAACATTTTTCTCCATCACTTTAAGTTTAGACAAAAATCAGCAAAACAACAAATCAAGCCCCAATTTGTAGCATTTTTGGATTTCTGAAAATTTTAACAACTGTCTCTTGTGAGTTGATAAAAGCTGATTCCAGTATACTCTGGCTTATTAGTGGAAATTGATGCAGGTGTGGTGGGTGGAGTTGGCAAGAGCTGTAGAGAGGAGAACTATGGTTTCTTAAGTCTCTGAAAGTCTCTCCTCAGTTTTTGGGGTGGTTCTGGCTTCTAGTTTTGAGAGAGAAATTGGAAAAATAAAGCTCTGGAAAGAAGCAGATGAGAGGAACTGAGAATCTCCATCACGTCCCTATTCCCATCTTGTTATGGTAGAGGCTTGGGGAACTTCCTTCCCATTGGGCGAGACATAGGACTCTCTTGGTTGAACCGAGCTATTTCATTACCATTGTATTGTGTGATATATATTTTTTCTATGCCTATTTTTTCCTTTGCTGATTTTTGTTTTGCCATCAACTTGGATAAATGTGTTTCTTTGTTAATTTCAATGGGGGTTCATAATGGAACTAATATTTGTTGGTAAGAGACTCAAGCCTTGGGGATCTTGTTCTCATTCTCCCCATTAAAAAAAGCAATGATCAAAAGTTTAGCTTGAATCTAAAATCTTCATTTCCTGGACTAATAACATTTAAGGGAGCAGAGATATAATTCTACTCTGGCACTCCCTTTCTTTGAGGAAAGCAGTGGCCAAACTTCTAGACTCCTGTTTGTCTTCCTAGCAGGAAAAGGCTGGAGGGAGAATAGGCTACAAGTGTCTATTCTGCCTCCCTTTAGGCCACACAATGACCTCTCTATCTGAAAGGTCAGCTGTTGCTTCACAAATATTTGGGATTAACTGCATCATCTTCCTCCATTTAAAAACTGATCTCCCCTCTCCCCAATTTAATTGTTTTTAGATGAATACAAGCGAGAATTTGTCATAATCACTCAATCAAAATTTATTAAGCATCTGCTGTTTCAGGTACGTGGTGCTTTATAGATCTCATTTTATGATTGAATTTATATAAATTTTTTGTGTACTTAGGTAGATACCAAAATGCGCATTTTGAGGCTATGCATAATTTCTCTTCCTGTCTTTGCATCTTGGATTTTGTTATATTTATAATATAGAAATACTGTAGTTTTTCATGAGCTTTTTGAAGCCTGCAGTTTTGGTGACTCTTGTCTCAAGCAGTATCTTTGCTCATTCTTTAGGATTTTCTATATAAGCCATTTCACTATTATTATTAGGATACTTGTCTCATGAAAATAATCTGGCAGGGGCAGCTAGGTGGCGCAGTGGATAGAGCACCAGCCCTGAAGTCAGGAGGACCTGAGTTCAAATTTGGCCTCAGACTCTTAACACTTCCTAGCTGTGTGACCTTAGACAAGTCACTTAACCCCAATTGCCTCAGCAAAAAAACAAAAACAAAAGGAAAAAGTAATCTGGCAAAATGTTTTCTTATTTTTTGAAATAATTTGTGTGGTATTGGTATTAATTGTTTCTTAGTCTTGAGAATTCTCTTATAAATACAATAGGGCCAAATTTACACTCCCCACCTTTGGTAGTTTATTTACTAGTTTTATTTAAAACTAGTCAGATTATTTCTAAAGTCAGATTATTTAAGATCTCTTTGGTCTTCTGAATTTGGGTATATTTTTGAAGTTATTCCTCTATTTCTTTTGTGTTCTTAGTTTTGTTAGTTTGTAATTGTATATAATTAAGTTTTGATAATTCTTTTTATTTCTTCTGGTTTTGTTGTGATCTCTTTTTAAGCTCTATGGATTTTGATTATCCATTCTCTTTTTAATCAAATTGAAGGTTCATCAATTTGATCTTTCCAAAGAACAAGCTTTTAGTTCATCATTTCTATAGTATTTTTGATTTCCATTTTATTTCTCCTCTTTTTTCATATCTCTTCTGTGCTTGTTTTATTTGTTAGCTTTCAGATTTTAAAAATGTACATTCTTTTTCTATTTTGTTAATTTTTTTTAGGGATATAATTCCTTAGATCTTTTTATTTATAATCAAAAAATTCTGATATTGTTTTATCATCATTACTTTCATTTACATATTATTTGCTTTTATACTTTATTCTGCCTCATTTAGAATTTTACTGTTAAGTTTCCATTTGTCTGTCTTTTCTCTCCCCCCCAATGACTTTTTTATTGCATGATGGTATGCAAAAGATTATGCAATTTTACATTTATTTGCAATGTTTCTGGACTTAGTTTCCATAAAAATTCCATACAGTGCCAAAGACAACCACAAGTCTTTTCACTTTAGTTTCTCCCACAATTTGTTTAATTCTGTATTTTTCTTTTTGTTTATATTTCTATTAGATTTGTCCCAAACTGAGGAGATTGTTGATTGCTTCCTGTAGGATATAGAAGAAATAGAAGTATTGACCTATGATAGAAATTTTCCCATATCCTTAGCTCATTCATTACAATCCTCTTCTTTTCATGATCATTTTTTCCTTCTCACTTGCTATAGAATCTCCCTTCAGGTCCTTGTTCACCCAATCTTTCAGTTGTTAGTTGTCGCTAGGACCTCCTATTTCCCTTTACCTGAGACATATTGCTGTTCATTGTGGCAAAATATGCTCTTAGAGGTGCAGTAGTCTCTCCATAACTATATTCAATTAAGAACCCCATCTGTTCTCATTGAACATCTCTTCTTTTTTTCATGGGAACATTTTTCAGTGGCTGAATCAAATTTCTCCCTTTCTTTTCACTGTTTCATTTCCTTCCTTTGCCACCTCACCTACTTTCCCATATCCCCTTTTTCTTCTTGACAGGCTACAGAGACCATTTTTCCTTTATTATTTACCATAATTAACTCTGAATCGGAATGCTTACCTGATACTTATTCCTAGTACTACATGACAAACTGGGCTTTTTTTTTTTCTTTTTTTTTTAAATTTGTCAGAATTAAAGACTTGTTAAATGGACTTGTAAGGGGATTTCTTTACTTCCTTTCTCAACATATTGCCTCCATGTTTCTTAAGCAATCTTCCTACAGATCTTTGGAGACTCACTCCTGCTTGATTTCTTAATACTCATTATTTTTTTTAGTCACTAAAGCTCTTCAATATTGATTGTTTATTTTCAGTGCCTTTGTAAGTAGTATTATCTCTCCTGTATAACACATTACATTTGAAGGATATTTAGAGTCTAAAACGGTATTTATACTTGAAGAAATTGTAACTATGATCCTTGATGGAAAATAGGCTAAGGCCCTGTCTAGGTATTGAAAGTACAAAAATAGAGAAAATATAAAAAGCAAAATGATATGGTCGACTGAACCTGGATTTGGGAAAAGCTGGTGGAGGATCCCAGTGTTGACATTTGGTAACTATTTGATTGAGCTAATCTCTTAATCTTTGTAGCCTTTTAAAAAAAAAATTCTGAAGATGTTCAATTGGCAAGGGAAGCAATATAATGCAGCAAGAATTTTTCCCCTTTAGCTTGTCTCAGTAGCAATTTCAGGTACCATAAAGCTTCTGTAGGATCTTGTCTTCCCAGATTACTTCCCCACTTTTCCTTTCCCCATCTCTTGAAAATTAATCCCAAACCTACCACTCACTCTCCATTTTAAACTTAGATGGATAAAAGAAATGAGTAAATAATTATTCATCAACCAATTCAGAGGTAAAGATCTACTATTCACTTTATTCCTCATTTTTGCTGTAAGAACAGAATTCGTTCAAAAGAAAAGTTTGAAACACATTTTGCCAAAATTTGTATTTATTCAGTACTTACTGTGACTGTATTCATCTTACATCAAGATAAAAGAAAAATATAGTTAAGACAGCGGATCTTTGAGAAAGCAGTTTAAAAATATTGCTGTTTTTGTTATTTTTATTTGCTATCAGTACTTTTATTGAAAGAAACTGTATGTATGGGATGATAAATATACAAACTACTTCTCTTTTTTATTTCAAATTACCTTGTACATTACTGAAAACATTAATCTGACAATGACATTCCAATATTGATTTTTTTTAAAACAATGAACCTCATCATTTGACAATAAATACATAACTTGGCTTTCTAGCACTGCCAGCAGTAAGACATCCAGTTCTAAAGGACTACTTACTTTTCAGATAAAATAAGTCTTATCTAATCCCATATCCGTGACCCTTTGTACTTTTTTCTGCCCTTTCAACATTTGTGATTACTAACATGTGGCTACTCCTACAATCCATTTTCTCCCCTCTCCATAAACTGTTCTTAGAGAAATGAAACAATGAATCCCTTATAGTAAGGCGCATCCTAGAAAGGATATATTACATATTATATAATATTCCATATTACATCATGGACTTTTATTCCAATCAGGGTAAAGGAATGGAAACTTAGGTTGATTTTGATTATATGAGGGTGTACTGAGTTTTATGTACTGCAGTTTGCTTTTTGTAATCCTTGGGTATTACATTCCATTGAATAATAAATGCCATCTCTTCTCTTTCTTTCCTTCCAGGCCAGGAAGACTATAGTTGAGCTGACCTATATCTCCAAATGCCTAGAGGGAGAAAAAAGCCAGAGCTTTCCACTTGGGCAGCTAAAAGGAAGGAATTTTTTTTCCCAAAGAGAAGTACTTCCCCTCCTAGGAGCTGTCCAAGGTAAAGATCCCAGAAAGGGGAATGTCTCAGCTGTGCTATGGTAGTAACTCCTCCCTACTCCACCCCTTTTTATCTGTGGCCTGGGCCACACTATCTTGAAGGGTTACTCAGCTCAGTTATGCATGAAGGGAATGGTTTCCCCAAAGCAATGCTGCACTTATGCCCAGCATGGACAAGAACTACCTCCTGCAATAGGCTGAGTAAAGGAAGGCACCTGGGTGGTCCTGACACATCAGAGTTTTCTGCTAAGGCTCCCTTTCCACATCTGTATATCAAGGACAGAGAAGGGATAAGTCAGCATAAGAAAATGATAAAACAGCTAAATCTAGAGTAAAGTTATGTTCCAGGCAAGGCATTTTCATGCACCTTTTTTTTTTTCTAAAATAGCTAAACCAAAAGCACCAAAAATAGAGCCATTTAAAAGCAATTATTAAGCACACTGAATGAAAAAAAAATTATGCACCTTTTGAAAGAACAGTAATACACGCACCTTTAACATGTTTGTACCCTGATATTAAAATAGCAGAATGGATTTCAAGTATGAAGAAATATGGTGAAAGGGTGGCCTGTGAATTGGTAGAAAAAACAGCCTGGAATGTATGGTTTGCACCCTTCAGGAATTCTTTATCTTGTAGCAAAAGTCAAACTGGACATTTCAATGAAATCATCTGATTTCAGGTACAGGATCTGGGAAAGTCATGGGAGTACATTATCAACCTTAGATTCATCTAATCTGGACCAAGCATTGGATACCTCCTCTGGGTTGCAGTGCAAGGTCAGAGGGGTTTTGAGGATGGGAGCAGAAGATACAAAGGCATGTCCACAAAAAAGGATGGCATCAAAAGCACCTCTTAACTGGGCCCTTGCTACCTGAGCAGGAGCCGAAGTAAATAAGGAATAGCCAACTCAGTGGGCAGCCCAAGACAATGGTGGGAAGCGAAGGAAAGGGGCATGACAGATGCCTGGATTAGTGGCAGGAACAGATGGAGAAAGGGATACAAGATTGCCAGATTGGCAGTATGGTAGGCATCGGCCAAGCAGCGGGTCAGGCAGGGGTTTAGAGAAGTCTCTTCTGGCACAGGACCCCTGCCCTAGACATCACCAGAATAACCTCAATTTCAAACACAGAAACCAACAATTCAAGTGTATAATCCCAGAATTTTTTTTTCAACATTTACAATATTATCTATGATCAGAATACACTGAAAAAAAAAAAGCTTACTGAGTGTGACCTACGTATTGTAACCCTGAAAAGATAGTTTTGATTATGCTTTGTGGAATTGTAAAAACAAAACAACCCAAACCCCAAATATATTTTACAGTATAAATGTTATTTCTACACATCTCAGAACAAATATCCTATAAAAATCTCTAGTGCTGATACTCTCATGAGTACCAATATTGTGCTTCTCTTATCACATACTGTATCTCTACGCTAAAAAAAAGCATGCTTTTCAAACCTTTAGATCAAAAATGAAATGCTAGAAATCGCTCAAGTTACTGAAATGTTGATTATTACTAGTTACCAAATTCTGGTTGAACATCATTCTGCTTGCAATCCTTTTCTTCTTAATAACCAAAGAAAACTACCTCTGTACAAATCCAAGTTCTCTGAGACTTTGAAACTTAGACCTTTTGTCATCTGAAACATTCAAGAAACCCAAAGACACAACATCCATCACATAGAGAAACTCTGTAGTAGCCTTTCTGTCAATAGTATTATCTGTTTCCATTAACACATACAAGGGCACTTTATGATTCTGAAGGCTTTTCCCACAATCCGGGCAAACTAAGGCACCAACTTAAGCATCTGCCCTGGACTGGGATTTTCTCAGATGGCAATCTAGGGCAGCTCCTAAAAAACTGGGATTGTTTTCTAACTTGAGGTTTTTTTTTTTTTTTTTTTTTTTTTTCGTTTTTTGGACTTTTTTTCTTAACATTATGCTATATGTAAAGTTGACAGCAAAAACATTTTAAAAGTCCTTTCTGTTAATTCCTTTGCCTATCTGATAAAGGAAACTCAGATGTAAAATAGCAACCAAGCCCATTTAATTTATCTAATGCAAAGGCAGGCAGCTTATTCAAGCACTTAGTTCTAAGTTCTTTCCAGCTAGATTAGGTAGCTCTTGGATAATGGTAATTTAACATTAAATACACATGAAGTATAAAACAGGAAGCTTTAAGATTTTCTGTCTCCAACTGTATTTTCACATGATATAATCCAGAAATAAATAGCAATGAAGATTGATGGTAGAATTCTGAACAGCTTTTAGAAAATATTCCCCACAGGTGGGCAGTTGGTATTTATGTTCTATGGTTTCACTAGGATGCTTGTTATTCATTGAAGCAAAACGCATGAATACATTTGACTAGAAGACTACTGATATATAGGGGTACCCATCATCACAAACACAGGTTAAGAGTGGAAGTAAGATCTGGGATGGATTCAGGAGTAAGAACAATGTGGTCATTGCCACATTGTAACTACTATTTTGAAATGCCAAGTTAAATTCAAAGTGCTTTGGGATTACTGAAATATTGATGCTTCTGGTAACACAGTGAATATTTCTAAAGGACTAGGGGCTTTCAAATAAGGGCACAAAGAGGATGTCCAGAACATACATAGATGCATACTATAGGAAAAACAACAGAATAGTTTAGAAATGAAATAATGGCGGGCTCTTCTAGGAAAATCTATTTATCCAAACAATGTGACTCTTTCCCTGGTAATTTACCACAAAATTCTGCTATAGAGGAATATGCCAGGGTAGTTAAGTATTCATTTACAGATATTTAATTGCTGGACTGAGATAGAGAACTAAAGCAAAACTCACTTGTTATAATGTCATGGCTAGTTAAGGGGCAAGCAGAAACAAGGATGATTTATGAACAACTTTTCTGGGTCCGTCTTTTTACAGTTAAGTAAGAGACATTTAAACACAGAATGCTGAAAAGGTTCTAGCTTTCTTATAATTAGTTATTTTCTCTTGGGGGAGTAGGGAGTGGGAAGCAAGCTTAGTCTGTAGACGTGCTGTTCCCAGACTAACAAACCTTGGGCAGATCTGCAGTAATTCACTTCTTCAAAATCATCTTTGTATAAGTTTTGGGGAGATACTCTTTGGACTCTAAGGAGGATTTTCTTTCTCAAATGCTGTCCAATAGCTTTTCTTTTCTAAACATTGTGCAACAGTTGCTTTCTAGGCAGAAACAGAACCCATGGTATCTTGCTGAGGCTGGACTTTGTTTCAAATAGATGAAGAGGAGGGAGGTCGGTCAAATTTCCAGTCAGGTCCTGACAATGACTTCTCTACTGAGATGGCCAATAAATACATCTTAATAAACTATAAGCTTCTGAATGACTTTGAGGTGGAAGTCATGTTTGGATTCTCATAATTGACTTAGATCTCTTCCTAGCCTCCTTAGAACAATTTAAGGATCTTCCCTTGGTCTTCTGTTTTGGGATTCAAACTGGAAATTCAATACAGTAAGGTGGATTTTGAACAATCCTTAAGTCTGTCATCCATATACTATCATAAACATTTGAAAGGAAGGTATATGTAACATACTTCCCAAGGAATATTAAAAAGGCATATCTTTTTATTCATGTGAAGGAAATTAAATTTTAAAAAAGCCTTTTGATTGGGTCCTGTTCAGAATTGTGAACATAAGCAATGGCTGGAAATCCTGAAAGGCAATACAATTGCTTTTCTGCTTAAAGTGATCTTGCTGGGGAAAATGTACTATCTTTGGAGGCTCTCTACCATAACAGGTTTTTGTGCCAGTCTTCAGTAATTTCTTTGTTCTAAAATCAAATTAAAAAAAATCCATTTGTAAAGTTAAGTGTAATTTGGGGAAAAAGGAATCAGACACATAGCTACCATATATAATGTTATATACCATATATGTGTGTAACTATCTACCTACCTATATAGCACATATATATGAATCACAGATCCACTCTAATTTAGAATCTGTGATTTTAGCCATGTGCTTCCTCCTAAAAATTCTCCTCTCCCAATATAGATTAATAATAGTTCAACAACTTAAAAAACCTTAGCTAGTTTCTTAGGGGCACAGAGGAGATAAATGACCCTATATAGTCACAGAACCAATATCTGTCAGAGACAAATTCCTAAGTTGTAAAGTTCATGGGTCATAGATTAGAAAATGAACTACTTCATATTCCTAATTCTATATATTCCAATTGGAGCACTACAATGTAAAAATTGCTTATTGCCTATTATTTTTGAGGGATTTGTCATATGGGAGTACAATGCCACAGAAAATTATTTTATGTATTATTTTGTTGTATGATCTGTTCCTTCATATTTCTTCAGGGTATTGTGCCTTTATGTACAAATGCAGCTACCTAACAGCAAGGAATATGAAAGTACTGAATTTGAGATGTTTAACTCTCTTTAATCTAAGATGAATGGGAAGAGTGCTACTACATTATTATCAAAATTAGCTTATGGAGAAGCTGCTTCTTTTATTAGTGAATAATACCTACTTCCATAGAGATCTTTAAAAACAAGTAACAATTAAAAATGAAATGAAATCAGGATCAGAGCATGGAGTAGTGTTAAAATTTGCCAGATTTTTTCCTAAAGTGACATGTTGGAGAATATGTTAGCACAAAATGAATCATCTCCTATCTTAGTGTCAGTCTATAGGAAATAAAACAAGAACTTTCTCCTTTCATACCCCCAAGCTTTCTTCAAAACTACTATGGTTAATCAGAGAATACTATGATGACCAAGGAATTAACATGGCTAAAATCACAGATTCTAAATTGGAGTGGATCATGGTGGCTATAATTAAGCTGCTGAAGATTGCTAGTTATGATTTGTCTCTAATAACAATATAGAAGACATGTTGATTAAATTTAAGGGAAGAATGGATGAAAATCAAGAGGACTAGAAGGTGCAGACTGGATTGTATCTACAACAAAGAAATCATGGACTAATCAAAATAATATATATACACAAAATTCTAAATACACATTGAGATGGAATTTCAGCCATTTAGGTTCACAGTTCTGAGGAACAGAAGATCCAAGAGGGAAATATTGGTATGCTGATGCAATTCCATTAATTTTTTTCTGCTTGAAAACAATGGAAGGGAACAAAAAGATAACCCCTTTGAAAAGATGAATAATAACCGTAAGAATTCAAAGTAGACTGAGAGGAAAAAATGCCATTTAAAAATCTGATAGTATTCTTTTGCTCTTTTATGAAGAAACACAATACTCTGCTGGTCCATTGAAAATGTTGCCTTTTCAGAAGCTACCAAAGGCTTTCCAAATTCAAAATGTGTTATATGCTATTTGGGGATGAGTTAGTCATGTAGACACTTTGCTAACTTTATTAATATAATGGCTTCAATTATCTGGTGAATAGTTTCAGTTGTAAATGCTGAGAAATGGAAAGGTGAACAACTTTTTTTTTTTTTTGGCCACATGGGTCCCTTGTTCCACCCTATAGTTAACATTTTAAATTATGAGCCACAAGCTTAGTTTGAACTTTTTTTTTGCATGTGGAGGGGGAAGCCATGAAATTACAGGCTGATTCATTTTACTCAACTGAGGACATGAAGATAATTATAACAAACACAACACTTTAGAATTTAGGATAAGTTTCTCCATGAAAGATTCTTTAGACTATACTAAATTTAGGGTTCTCACTGGAATTTTAACTTATTCTTACAAAATAATTGTTAATAATACGAAATTATTTGATACCAATATGGTCTCCAAGGTTTGGACACTTTCCTTTTTCCTTCTGAACTTCCTCTGTTTTCATTGTTTTCATAACTCAAAATTTTACAAAAGTGTTTAAACAAATGACATTCATCTCTCACAATCTAAAGATTTCGCTCTTCTAAAAATCCTTTATACCTAAGATTCTATAATGATATTTCCAAGGTTAATACTTCCGGTGAAAAAGAATGAGCCAAAATGGCTAACAATGGCAGTCCCTCTAAGCAGTGTCTGCCACATCAAACAATTCAGGGTTTTGATATACTTGACATGACTAAGAAAGCTACACTTCTGAGAGAAATAGAAGATATGTAGTCTGGTATGTTTGTTATAAAAAGACTTGAATCTTCCAAGAAGGGGAAGGGAATAAAGTATTCTTTGGTAAGCTGAATTTTAATGTGTACTATGTTAGGAAGTTTTACATGATTTTTTTTTCCCATAATGGATTGGGGACTTTAATACTGGCATTTCTAGGTCCGATATGTAACATTTATTAGGGTGGAAGGTCCACCGAGTGTAACTAAGGACTATAATGCCAAATAAATAAGGAGAAAAATATGTTATGTCTAAAAGGATTGATTACATTGTATTGATACATTTCTGTCACAAACTAGAAAAATTTTCTCAATTAAAAAAAAAAAAGCAAAGCTTTCCC
This sequence comes from Myrmecobius fasciatus, assembly GCA_023553655.1. Taxonomy (NCBI): domain Eukaryota; kingdom Metazoa; phylum Chordata; class Mammalia; order Dasyuromorphia; family Myrmecobiidae; genus Myrmecobius; species Myrmecobius fasciatus. Next base: position 410,462 of record JAJPUD010000656.1, read on the forward strand.
CCCCTCTCCCCGATAAAAAAAGAACTGCTCCAGTTTTATAATACTGTACCTTTTTTTATACAAGAGATGTTGAGTATGGTACCTCCTACAAGTTAACAAGATGCCAAGATTCTATTTTTAGGCTGGATAATTTTGATCCCTTCTGGTAAGAGCTCCTCGGGGCCAGAAGGCCTGAAATCTAAGATTTTGTTTATTAAGAAAAACTATGAGAAGAGAGGGGGTTGAATCTGTTCACAATATTCCTCCTCCTTGAAATTCCAAGTTCCTGTTGACTTTAGAGGAGAAACAAAATGGGAGAATCTTTTTATCTTAGTTTTTGAAAATCTATTTCCTTTGGGTTAAGTTTTTACCTCTTTACCATATCATATATCTCATGAGAAAAGACTATTCAGACTTTGCTTCACTCTACCTGTCCTGGACTAACTATAAAATTCTGCCTTCTGCAGTATTTTCTTCATTTTTACTTTGCTACAGAAGATTTGGCAAAAGCCCATGGAGACCCAATAGAAAATGTCAGATAGTTCTCTTTCATTTTAACATGGGAAACAACATGCACATTCTTTTACCAGGCCAACAACTATCTTCACATTTAACTTCAAATCCATGATGCAGTTTTAATTTTTTATATGAGTTTTTAGATAAGGTTTAATTAAAGGGTATTTTGAATTCTTAGATGTTCTTGGCTCTTAGCATTAGCAAAGATCCATGGAAAGTTTCTTGGATAAGTAACTAAAATCCAGTGGGCTATACTGGAGGATCAAGGAAAAAGCTCTCCTTGAAAGCAATTGGACCTAGTAATGGAATGGGAGGTGACCATCAAAAACACAAAATGACAAAATAAGTCATGCTTGTGCAATATATAAACAGAAGAGATAAGGGATATATCTCTAACTGATGGGATAATACAAGAAGATGAATTGCTTTATCTTATTTTGTCTTAGCAGAATCGGAAAGGATGTTAAGCCAAAATATGTTCTGCTTATTAAAAACTCAAAAAATAAAAACAAAAAACTCAAAACCTAAGTCAATATTAAATGCTTGAAAGAAAAAGTCATAAGCCAATTAAAAACAAAAAACAAGCTCTAGAATATACTAATGTAGCACACCCATGTTTTTCTCAAAAGTTCTCAAACTTTTGCTTAAGTGATTACTAGAAGGATGAAGCATCAAGGAATAAAGTTCCCTAATCCAAGTTTATGGTATGTCAAAAAAAAAGGCTCTCCTCTTTGCTTAAATTTAGTGCCCCAAAGAAAGGCAAAATTCTGGTCATATCTGGTATTATCCAGACCACCTGCAGGATAATTTTATTTCAAGGATTAATGTCAGTGGCTAAAAACTTATTCACTAATGTTGAAATCATGAAAAACATGTGCAATATTCTTCTTAGCTGACTCCCTACTTTATTTTGAAGGAGAACTCCCATCCTTTATATCACTGAAGCAAACCAGTATGTATATTTTTTTTGTTTTAAAAAGTGACTCCCCAAAACCAAGGTCCTTTACTTTTTCTAGTTTAATGTATCTGTATACCCATGAAATGGCATATTTTTATTTCTCAACTATAATGTTTTCTAAAGCATAAAAGCATACATGATATTTTTTAGTCTCTCTCAGGCTGGTATTTATCCATTCCTTAATAATTCTGCCTCTGAACATAATCTTAACTGGCAGATATATTGAAAGCAAGAGCCCGATAGCAAAAGTGACAGACGGTCTATCTTATTTCTCCAAAGACACTGTGTTTTTGCTATCAGATGTTAGTCCCTAGGAAATAGTGTGCGTGAGCAGAGGATTGAGAGAGAACATGGCCACGAAAGCAGCTATCTCTATGTGGAGGACTGTGAAGAAGCAGAAGAAAGCAGAACTAGCCACAATATGAAGATTTCCATTCATCTTCCTAACTAAGAACCAGGAGTGGGCCGAGTGCCTTCCATAAAGGATCCCTACTCCAAAACAAAGAGCAAGAAACTAAAAGAAAAGATGAGCTAGATATTGGGGGGGGAGGGGGAGGAGGAAGGGAACCACCCTAATGGTTGCTTTTGTAGAGGAAAAAGATACTCCTGAAAAATGGTTTTTAAAGGTTTTTGGGGTTTTTTTGCCCTTTTTTAAAAAGACAAATGCTGTACTGGAAATAGACTGTGTTACCAAAGTAAAAATAAAAAGTTATAGATTCAAGCCGTCTTCTCTACAAGTTTGTGCATTTATTTTATTTTTGCCGGTGGCATAGAGGGACATATATCGACTCGACTCATCCCCTTATGCTACAAAAGCACAGGACCATGATGAGTGATCCTTGAAATGGAAGACCACTAAGGCCTGAATAAGGTTAAAGAGTTTGGGTATTGAATTTGCAATCTTACTCCATAGAAATGAGAGGTTTATCTGACCCATGAAGATAGTGTGTAAAAGGACATAAGTAACCAGCTGGCAGTAATGGACTTAGGCACTAGGAGGTAATATTTAATACAAATTTTGCAAGTAAGGCAGTGCATTATAGAAAAGTACAGTGTTAACATGTAGAGATAACGCTTAGGGCATTCCTGTAACCAGCTAGAAAAGAAGGATTCTCAACTAAAATAAGAAATGTTTTAAAAATAGAGGCCTTTAAAAAATATTTAAAAGTTGCAAATTATGAGGGAAAAAAAAGGCATTCTCTATTTTTTTTTACCATCTTCATTTACTTAATTTTTTTTTTTTTAAATTTTTAAGAGGGAAATTCCCTGAAGTCAACAACAGGAAGGGAAATTATTTTTGGGCCCTGTTTTAAGAGAAAAATAATTATGTTGTACAATCAAAACAGATTTGCATTGAAAAAAATTAGCTTTCTAAGAAGGGCAAAGGATTTTATGTATTTTGAAATACTTCCCTTAAAGATATTCATAGTGGGGCTGAAAAGGCCGGGATGGATTTTTCAGTGTGCATCCGCTTTTGCCTAAGTAGTAATAAACTTGTAACTCCTTGTAAACTCACTGCATTTGGATAGAAAGTTGATGTTGTCAATACAGGCCTAAATTTCTCATTGGAGAAGCCCTAATTCTGGTATTTTCTCTTCAGTAAATAGATGCATCTATATTCCATTCCCTTCAGCCTCTAAAAATTCAATTATTCTATGCAGTTAAAAAAATAACACTTTAAGAGACCACAAGCACACACACACACACACACACACACACACACACACACACACACACA
>JAJPUD010000656.1:423183-435199 GCA_023553655.1 Myrmecobius fasciatus
GAGGGAAGGAGAGAGAGAGAGGGAGGGAGGGAAGGAGAGAGAAAGAGGGAGGGAGGGAGGGAGGGAGAGAAAGAGGGAGGGAGGGAGGGAGAAAGAGAGAGAGGGAGGGAGAGAGAGACAGACGGAGACAGAGACACAGATAGAGAGAGAGAGGGAGAGAGACAGAGACAGAGAGACAGAAAGGGAGGGAAGGGGAGAGAGAGACAGACAGAGAAAGGGAGGGGAGAGAGACACACAGAGACAGAAAGACGAGAAAGAAAGACAGAGACAGAGACACACAGTGATGGAGATAGACAGAAGGAAAGGGAGAGGGAGAGAGACAGAGACAAAGATAAAGAGACAGAAATAGAGACACAGAGGGAGACAGAGAGAGGAGAGGGAGAGACAGACAGACAGACAGACAGGGAGAGAAGACTTGAATGATTAGGAATGACTGAATTAAAACTAAATGAAAATATGCTTGGATACCAAGATCTAGAATAGGAACTATAAAGAGAAAATGAATTTAAAAAAAAAAAAAAAAACTAGGTTGAAGTAGTTTTCTCTGATATTTCAGAGATGTGAGCAGGGAAGTTTGTGCTATATATTAAGACTGAGCATGTATGAACAGAGTTTAGCACTACAGGAAAACAAAATTTATAAACCTAAGAATTAAGTGCTATTGTGAATTACTAAAGAATGTGTTCTAGTGGAAGGGCTAATGGAAGAGGAAGAAGAGAAGATATTTTTTGAATTTAAAGTTTTAAGCTATTATCCCCTCCTTTTTCCTTTGACTCTATTCTATTCCTCCAACAACTTTTACAAAATATAATTTATCAGTACTAATTATATCTAGAATGTATTATTAAAATCAGTTTTAAAAAGTATCTTTTATCTGTAGGACTTTCTTCAATATCTTTCAATGGAATTAAGTCTAGAGAAAACCAAGCAATGTTGTTACCTATTTCATGCCAAGGGAATTCATAGTGAATGTAACAATGTAATTTTTTTTTTTTTGGTGGGGGACAAGGGGAAGGAGCTGTAAGGGTTATTAGATCTGGGATTTCACAGTGTAGCATTAGAAAGTTGCCTGAAGAAGAGCCTGAACTCAGGTTTTCCGGAATCTAATAAAAAAAAAAAAGTACATACAATTTAGTCATTGTATACACTGCCTACTGGAAATAATGTCTGTCTGTCTGTCTATCCATCTTATCTACCTTTCTTTGTTTTTTCTTTTTTCTATTTACAAACCTACCTACCTATCTTGTCTCTCTGTCTGTCTCTTTCTTTATCCATCCATCCATCCATCCATGAACACCATCATCAGAAACACAGAGAAAGGAGGTATCTGATTTGCCAAGATGCACAGGAAAGCCAGTGGCAGAAGCAAGGCTCACAACCCAATTTTCCTAATTTATTTGAGGCATCTTTCCACCAAACCATGATGCCTCTCCTAAAATCATGTTAAAGAAAAAAAAGCACTCAGACCATGGCTTTCAAAAAATGCTTTCAATTTTTTTTTTTTTAATGTAAGTTTTATGAAGCTCACCAAGTGACTTTCTTTAAGAAACAGCTTTCTTTTCTTCTCCCTCAATTTGGGCTAAGACTTATTTTGTCTCCTATGAATTTCCACTGCCTATATATTTTGGAGAGCTGGGCCATTCTGATAGGCCCAGGACAGGACCCTGTACCAAGCTGCACCACTAAGACAACGGACTTCAGCTTTTAATAGCTGATAGTCACCCTGGCAAGCTGGATAGCACACAAAAGCACTACAGACTGGACACTTGGGGGCCTGTCAGGGTAGGGGCAAAGAATTTTTCAAGTACATTGTAAACGACACTAGGGTGCAGTGTTGGCCTTTCATTTGACTGTTAGGGCCTTTGGAGCCTGCATATTAAGGGTAATAATTAGATTATCGACGATTCATGAGCCAGTGTCAAACACAGAGGAGCAAAATCACAAATACTGAAAGCTTTACCACTGTCCACCTCCTTTCCTTTGGCATCCTGCAGCCGCCAGGGTTTTGCCAAAATGGGAATCTGCTCTCAGCCTAAAAAGTCTTCTATCTTTCTGGTCAAATTTCTCTTCTGGTCCCTCTCAGTAGCTTCATCCACCAGTAATATTAAACTGACTGATGACTAAAAGGTTGGTGGTAAAATAATGCCATCCAGTGACCTGAGGCATTAATGGGGGAAAACAAACAGAGAAACTTCAATGTTTAGTAGTAAATTTAGTCTCAGGAAAGACTGTTTTCTCTAAGTCAGAGGTTCTCAACCTGGAGTTTGTGAACTTCTTAAAAAATAACAACAAAAACCCGATTTCAATATATTTGGTTTCCTTTGTAATCCTGTATATTTTATACATTAAAAACATTATTCTAGAGAAGTCCATCACCTTCACCAGGCTGCCAAAGGGGTCCATGACCCAAAAAAGGTCAAGAACTCCTCTGAACAGAAGCCTTGGAAGCCATATGGAATTTTCTAGTGCTTTTTACACAAAGACTCTGTCCTTTTTCACTGACCGTCTCTCATACCTAGAATGTTCCCCTTCCTCATCTTCACTTCTTGGCTTCCTTCAAGTCTTAGTTAAAATCCCACCTTCTACAAGAAGCCTTTCCCTATCCCCTTTAATGCCCGTGAATTCCTTCTGTTGATCAACTCCAATTTTTCTTGTAATACACCTTCCATGTACACTGTTGTCTCCAGGTCATCTCTTCCATCAGATGTGACATCTTTGAGAGCAGAGATCATCTTTATAACTGTAGCCCTCATCTAAGTATCTAAGTGAGTGGCACTTAGCAAGGCCTTAAAAATGGTGCTGACTGACTGAGAATGAATGCTTTCGGAGCATATTGAGAAAAATGCTTGAGATTTTGTACTATAATTTTGAGAGAGAGAGAGAGCGAGCGAGCGAAGTCCAAAAAAATATGGCTATCAAGCCCGCTCATGAGTCCTATAAAAGTATTTAACTTTCTCTGTGGGATTGCACACTTTGGCCACTCCCAAGTAAAGCTGAATCTTACTAGTACAAGGGGGAAGTCCATGGAAGCAAAACAGGAATGAATGGAACTGTGAGAACATTGCCAATCAACAATGGATAAAGTGGGTCTGGATAATAGGTCCCTTTGGACAGAAATTGATTTAAATGGTAGCACTGGAATATTTCTGGTCCTGCTGTTAATAAGAAGAATGTTTTTTCAACTGAACAGACTACAAATATATATCCAAAGTTATTGAGATGGTATGACCAGGAATTATCAGAGGTTAAGGCTGAATTGTTCTACATCTATATATGTATAGAGATGTATATATCTTCTATGTATACATCTTTACTTCTTTCCAATCAGAAATGGGTTCTGCAAATTCCCAGATTCAGAGTTTTTTTTAAAAAGACTATAACTACATGCATGTAGACACACATTATACATATGCAGATATATGTAGGAGATGCTTTAAAGTTAGAAAAAATCATGCAAAAGATGTGAAACTAACATGGTGGGGTGGAAAGGGTAATGGAATTGGAGCCTAAGGTGCTGTATTCAAATTCCAATGCCACTTACTGTGTGACTCTGAGAAAAACAATTGGTCTCTCTAGGCTTCCCTCATCTGTAAAAATGGACTCTTAAGGTCCCATCTAGATCTAAGTCCATGAGTTAGAATCAAAACTTGAGCAGGAAGGAAACTTTTAGATTTGCTTTCTCTAGAATTTCCTCGTCGGTGAAATGAGAGTTGGAATCGATGGTCTCTTAAGTTCCCTTCTAGTTCTAAATCTATAATGTTGGTGATAGAAAGTCTCAGTTTCTTCCTCTGTAAAACAATGGAGTCGAATGGGATATTCTCCAAGTTCCCTTATTTATGATTCTATGTTTCCATCTAAATCCTTTCATTTTACAGTTGGGAAATGTGAAACAAAAATTAAGAGGCTTGTTCAAGGTCATCTAGCTAGTTGTTATCAGAACTAGGATGAGAAAGCAGGTCTCCAGAGACTTAGTTCAGTGCTCTGGAAAAAGAAGAGGCTATATATGGTACCCCTCAGAGAGGTCCCAAGGCTGGGAACGTGTGTATGACATCTTTAGTAGGAAGAGCTCAGATGGATGAGGTTAGGTTGGCAGAGGAAAAAAAAAAAGACTAATAAATGAATTAAAGCTGTCCACTGATGGTGGCTGAGGAGTTAGAGCAACATACACATTGACTGGATTTGTAACAGTCAAAGCGTAGGGCAGCTGATTCATGGACAAGACACCTCCCATAGGAAAAAGAGACAAAAGTCAAGATCTGATGGGCTCCGCAGAGAATACTGGCCCCACTCTCCCTACCTGCAGTGGGCCCGATATATAACTTGGCTTTTATGCTGCATAGTTACTAAGACTATCAGCAGCAGAATTTTTGAAAATAGAGGCACGATAAACATATATTTTCATGGACAACAGATGAAAGCCACTGTGATTTTTATTGATACAATACTTAGGTTATTACTTACTCCAAGATTTTTCCTAGTTGATCGACGTCTGAACTTCCACGAAAAAGAGGCCTAAAAGAACAAAGAAATACTTAAGCATGGGATTTTCTTATATTATATTTCATTTCTACTGTTATAATCTTTGAACAGAAGGAAAAATATTCTTCACAAGAATAGAAAATATTCCAGAAGTATTAGATTTTGCTAAGTGAGTACTTTATCCCATTGAATGCTAATGTTACAGCTTCTCAGCTTCATTTTCAAACCAAAGGAGAGATAATGGTAGTAATGGCACACTTATAATCTCTGCGACTGGGGAGACTAAAACTAATGGACCACTTGAGCTCAGGAGTTCTGAGCTTTAATGAGCTAAACTGAACTAGTGTGTGTGCTTAATGTTCAAAATCAAGGGGTCCCTTAGGAAACAATTTATTTTAATAATCTATTTATATTTACTAATCTATTATATGGGAATCCTATATATAACCAATAGAACAATTACTTTTAAGCCTTAATTTCCCTCATCACCAAATTTGGGACTATTTTAAAATGGCTCACTGTCAAGTCTCCATCGTATTCAAACAGTTGCTAAATCTTGCTGTTTTCTCTACCCCCAGAACTTGAGAAACTACCCTTTTCCACTGTTTTTCTCAGTAACAAGTTGTCTTTATATCCATTGCTCTGCCTACCCCAATTTGGAATTTTACAGTGACTCCTCATTTAAAATATAAAAGTCTCATTTGGGCTTCTAGCATCCTACATATGTCTTTACTTTGCTCTGCTCATTATGTCCTCATCAGTTCTCTCTGGTTTATTCAAACTAATTTTCCTGTGTTTCTCCTCGTCCTCTGGTTTTTGGCTCATTGCCATGCCACCCCCTCCCACTGTTCTCCCATGGTTTTAAAAGCTTCTCCTTAGCTAATCCGCTATCCTATTATTCAAATGTAGTTCTGAGCACTTTGGGAAGCCCTCTCAGACTAGGAAAGAAAAACATTTAGCCAGGACAAGATCCCCAGCCTTCTAGCCTTCTAATTGGTTTCAAGTCTAGGGTCTTTCCTCTATACCAGTGGTATCAAACTTTAAGAGAAAGGATCCCGGTGAACTGCATATTAACTTAGAAAATCACAAATTAATATTATCTACCTTGCTTTGTATTTTTATTTTATGCTAAACATTTGCCGATTGTATTTTAGTCTTGTTCTGCCCCACTTGTGGAGTTTTTGCAGGTAGACAGGCATTGAGGTTGCCATCTCTCTATACACATCATCTCTTGCAGACTTCTACCAAAACCACATCAGACTCTCTTCTCTTTGATTACTTGTAGTGCCTACTAATCTATCCTTTATATTACTACCCAAATAACTTTTCCAATTTTTTATTTTTATGACCAATCTACTGATGTATTAAATCATTCTACTAAAAACACTCAGGGACTCCTTAATGCTTATTATAACTACTTCTGATCATGGTTTAAAACTCTTCACATTCTGGTCCTAACCTACTTTTCCATTCTTACCTTTTCATGGAGCTTGCATTTTAGTCAAACTCTAATAAAATTTTTGTTCTGTTCTGGCCCAAACTCTCCCCAGTGCCTGGAGTAAACTCCTCCATTACTTTCTTCTAAAAGTCTCTTCTTTAAAAGTCCAATGCAGTCAGGCTTCCTCAATAAAGCTTCCCCTCCCTGCCTCCAGGTAAAAGTGAGCATTCCCTCCTCAAATTTCTCATATTCCTTTGTTCATACTTCTTTATACTTAGCTCACTCAACCTTTTGGTGTAGTTCTTTGTATAGTTCTCTCTCTTTCTATCCTCAGTCTACCATGGTGCTTTGTACACAAATATTTAATAAATGTTTGGGGAGCTGGATCAAAATACCACTAGTCCAATCTTCCAGTCCTATCCTAGATTACCAAGCTTAGTAATAGTCTCTGATTTAGCCATAAGGTCTATTGTACATTGATAAACTAATAGTAGACAATGAATGCTGAAGATGAATGTCTATTATTCCACTAATCTTTGCCTTAACACCTTCACCATTTTCATATCAGATCTGTTTTTAGACAAGAATGTAGTACACATTAGGTGTAGAGTTTTATAAGTTGGTCCTGAATAGCCCAAGAAACTTAGGGTCTGTGGGTTTTTATATATTGAAGCAGCCAAAGCAATAGTAAATTTTTTTTTTAAACAAATGCACAAATTCAGGATCAGTAGCCCCTGACCACCTTGGAAAACATACCTCTCAGGAATGGACCAGATAGAGATAAAAGGGGTAGTCTTATAGTATTAGAAGCTGGTCACTCTAGTTAACCCTGCTGTCTTTCTCTGGAGTAAAGAGGTCCAGTCTAATTATATTTCATCATTTAACCAAACTAATAAAACTCTCCAGTCTCTAGGTCTATAAGAACTTTGTATATTCCTCTTCTTGAACAGAAAAGCTAAAAAAATAGGAATAAAATTGATCAATAGCATTTTCTGCATAACTTCCTCCTAAGAGGAATTGAGAGATTCTATAGGAAACCAAAATTCTTTTACAGGCTTATAACCCATAATCTACACAGTTCCTTGACTGCTCTACTGGTCACAAAGAAGCTTCAGAGATTTTTGTTTCTTAGAATCAGATTCAATGCCTATGGCCCAAATGATTAAGATCAGAGGTATGATTATTAAATGAGATATGGCCTATTATCTTCCATGTTCTACTTCTGTCCAGGCCTGCCTGGCTTATGAAGATAGGCAGATCTGTTAAACACCGGTGATGGACAATTTCATTTAGCACCTCCAATGTTCAAAGCCCAGGCAAACCAAGTTACATAATTATTGCCAACTCTTGGTATTTGGGGTCAATTCAAGTTTAGTATAATCAATAATAATTAACCAAGAAATACTCACTATGTATAATGCATTGTACTCAGGATGGAAGACATTGAATTGGGAATTCTGGACTATGAACATCACTTGTATTATTAGCTATTTTCTTTTTCTTCTCTCTCTCTCCCTCTCCCTCTCCCTCTCTCCCTCTCTCCCTCTCTCCCTCTCTCTCTCTCTCTCTCTCCCCCCCCCCCCAGGCAATTGGGGTTAAGTGACTTAATCAGGGTCATATACCTAGAAAGTGTTAAGTGTCTGAGGCCACATTTGAACTCAGATCTTCCTGATTTCAGGGCTGTTGCTCTATCTAGCTATTTTATTTAAAGAAAAAAATTTTGGTGGGGCCAAACCCATGATTTTGTTGGCTCAGGAATTTCTGTAAAGGAAAAGTTCCTCCATTCAAGTAAGTCTATAACAGCTTTGATGGCACAGTTGCTGTGAGCAGCTAGGTGGTATAACTTGCTCAGAGTAGCAAAAACTGTATATGTCAGAGGAGGGATCTGCACTCAGGTGTTCCCAGCTTTCTACTGAGTATACCAACAGTATTTAGACTGGGAGCTAGAAAAATTATTAGGAATTTTTTTACAAAACATTTTAAAAAATGTCTTACTGATCTTTATTTTTCAAAAGAAAGGAAACGTTTTACTTGTCTGTCACTGGTTCTTTACAATTTCTGCTCTTTTTATCCTAATCAATGCCCTGCAAGTGTGTAAAATGTGGTTTCACAATATTCAGGTACTGGGTGATCCGGGTGCCAGTCAGTGCTATGTCATAATGGTAACTGGGACTTGCTTTTCCTTTACTTATAGAAATTTATCACAACTTCAGGCTGATGCTGAATCACAAAATTTGAGATCTGTGAAGGTCTACAATATTATAGACTTAGAGCCTGGAAGCAACTTGGGAAGCCTTTTCCGATTACAGTCTATATGTCTGCAAAAAGAGGGGGTTATATTAGATGAATTATAGTCCCTGTTTGTTCTAATTTGGTAGTGATGATATGTTGACCGCTATGAGAAGATTTTATGTATGTGATTGTGAAGAAAAAAGAAGTTGGGTAAAAAGCAGATCCATCTTGGCTTGATTGACATAGAACCCCTCAACTCTGCCAGGTCATGCACTTAGTCTTCCATGGAATGGATATTTCAGTGCAAACAAAAAGGGACAACAAGATAATAGGGAGTGGACTAGCAATGTGAACTCAAAATAAAGTTGGCTTTAGCAGTACTTCAGGGGTCAGCTGGATGGATAGAGCACCGTAACTGCAGTCAGCAGGGCCTAAATTCAAATCCAACCAATGACACGACACAATACTTAGCTATGTGACTCTGGAAAAGTCACTTAACTTCAAACTGCCTTGCCAAAAGAAAGAAAGAAAGAACATTTCAAAAGTTCAAAAAATTCAAAAAACATTCAAAAAATCCTTGATTCTGGGATCAGTTAATCAATTTGTAGTTGGTTGAGCAGAATGATTAGGTTTTCTGCAGTAGTTCTGTGAGTAAGTTATATCCATCCACAACAGGAGTATCAGAATAACAAATGTAGAAAGAATAACAAATAACATTCCTTTTTGAAATCTTGAGCACATCATATAGAAATTAGTTGAAGATAGCCCCCACCATAGAAACATACCTGTTTTATTTGTAATTATTGGTAATTTACTGAAACCTAGTCATGATAATAGTTGATATTAAGACCACAAAATTATATGGTGGATGAAAGCTTACCACAGGCTTTGTGTACATTATCTCATTTGAGCCTGACAACAGCTATAATTAATACAGGTATTATTATGATTCCCATTTTCCTGATGAAAAAACTCAGTCCCTGAAAGGTGAAATGGGTCAATACCCAGTAAATGTGAAAGGCAGAATTTGAACTTTGTTCTTTTATATCTAAATCTAGCACCTGATCCACCTGTATCCATTTTTGAGTGTAGGGTGAACAGGGCAACGGTCACCTGGGCATCATGAGAGAAAGCTGTCATATACTCTGGCCCACAGTGGAGTTTACATATCAAAATTCTGAGGTTTTACACACATATGTGTGTATGTATGTATACATGTTTATATATCTGTATATACGTATTATATCCATCATATGAGGCTAAGTAATGAGTATGTGTCACAGGTGGAAGTAGAACCCAGTTTTTCTGACTTTCCATTTAGCTCTCCATCTACTACATTACATTCTTCTGCCTCTACATGAATATATAGTTAAAATTACAAAAAAAAAAAAAAAAAAAAAAAGTCTTTCCCAAGGTTGGCTTGCCTCACCCTTCTAACTCAATACATAACTGAGCTAGGAGGAGTTAAAGGAAGAAGGTAGAAAGAAGGGGAAAACCCCCCAAAATACAGACAAATCGGAACATGTCCACAGGATGGTGACCAAGAGAGTGAAGGGTTTCAAGATGATGACATACAAGTCACTGGGGATGATTAGCCTGAAACAGAGAAAACGTGTTAGGGAATGTGTTAATTGTCTCCATGTATTTAAAGGCACGTATGCCCTGTGGAAAAGGATCAGACAGGTTTGGCTTGGCCTAAGAAGGAAGAAGTAAGAATGATGAATGCAAGGTATACAGAAGGAAGGTTTTGAGCTCCATGTCGAGGAATGATTTTTAAGTAGAAGAACAAACTCCCAATAGAAAGGGCTGCTTTGAGAGGGAGTGGATTAGCCCCTTTCCACAGGCCTTCCAAGAAATACCTTGATGACCAGTGGGTTAGAGATAATGACAAACAGATTCTTGGTCAGGTTCAAGTTGGAATGGATAGTCTTGGAAGTCCCTTTCCTTTCTGATTATCTTTGCATGTAAGAGAAAAGCACTTGGTGGCCCTCAACTTTTTTCCCCATTAGGTTTATTTGGTCAGTTGTTATTGAGCTTTCTGCATTCCAAAAGTTGGCTCATGGCTCTCCAAAGGAGAAGACTCCAGTTAAGTATAAGTTTATCAAGGCAAGGGAGGCCTGCTATTGGTTTTTTTCCCCCTTAGATAAACTTAGGGTCCAGAACTCTGCCAGGGTCATTGAAGGCATAAATGCTTGCTGAATGAATGAATAAATGCTCCTAGAGAATTCATGGAGTCCTATTAAAACTATGAATATGGTGCCCAGGGTGAGGACAATCACTGAGTTTCTTAGTATTACCATATTGAAAGCAAACACTTAGGAGAAACCATTTCATCAGCCTCTAGGCTCAGGTACACTGGATGGCAGATTTGATGATTCTAAAATGAGATAAATAGCCAAAATGATATTCTTCAAAAAGCAGCTATCCTGTTGGCCAAGTTTTTATGTCTTCTCTCCTCTGTACTTTAAAAATGGAAGACAAAATTGGAAAAATCAATTATATCAGGAACATGATGAAATAAGTTATTCAGTATGTTCTATTTGATCAGCATTTAAAAATAATTCTTTTGTGATACAGAATAGAACTATAGTTTATTAAGTTGTATTCCATAATATATTGCCTGCAATGACAGTTTTTAAAATGTATATGCTTTAATTGCTTACTGTCTCAGGGAAAAATGAAGTGAGAAGAGGAGAAAAACTGGAATTATACATAACAAAAAGAATGTTAAAAATGGTCTTGGTGAAAGGTAGGTAGTACAGTGGAGTATTGGCCCTTATTTCAAATCGGATCCCAGCTATTTCCTAGCTATATGACCTTGGGCAAGTCACTTAATCCCAATTACTTCCTCCTCACTCCAAAATTGTCTTTACATATAATTGGGGGTAGGTGTATTGGGGGTAGATATTATTAAAAATATATAAGCTTTCTTGGGTATGGTTAATTGATGGTTTAGTTGAACAAAGACTTTTATTCATCATAAATTATTTCCCAAAGGAATCCTTTATCTGTATTGGACTCCATTTCCAATTTTAAACCCAAGTTTATTTTCATTTCACATTATTCTTTTTCCTTCAAACCCAGTGTCAATTCAATCAGTTCTTATTATTTTTCTACCTTACTTTCAAACTCTTCTCTCCTGATTTTTTCCTCCTTTTCTTAGTTCCCATTTTAATTGAAACTTTTCCTTAGTTGCTTCAGTAACATTGTTAAAGCACAGATATGACCACGTGCTCAATAAACTCTAGTGGTCTCCTATTATCTCTAAGATCAAATACAGATGCCTGGTTGGCACTGAAAAGTCCCCCATGATCTGGCTCTAGCCTACATTTGCTGACATTATTAGTTGTCTTTCCACACTCAATGGTCCTTTTTGTCTTTGTACAGGCCATCCTCCATGCCTAGAATGTCCTTCCTTCTAATTTCTGCCTCTTACAACCACTAATTTCCTTCAAAACCAGACCCAACAACACCTCCCCCATACAAAGCTTTTCTGGATTTGCCTCCCTTCCCCCAGCTGCTACTACCTCCCAGCTTGAAATAAATTTGCATTATTCTGATTATATGTACCTACTTGAATGTCTCTACAAATTATCTCTGTTTACTTGAGACTAAGAATTGTTTTATTTTTGTCCATTTCCTCAGCATTTACCACTGCACCTAGCACATAGTAGGCACTTAATAAATACTTATTGTTTAGTTGGCAGATAGCCTATAGGAACTACAGAAAATCTTTCTTTCTGTACCATTGTCTTAATGGGAACTGGCCAGACCAGCTTTTAGGAGTCAATCTGTTTGTTCAAGTAAACACTATTTAAACACACACACACACACACACACACACACACACACACACACACACACACA